>VDFB02059938.1:0-28096 GCA_007258455.2 Sequoia sempervirens
AAATTTGGAGATTAAGATTTCATATCAGCTTGTTGAAGCATTTTAGAGAATAACCTATAGCTACAAATTTGTGAAGAATTGATTGGAGACATATTGGAGATCATTTGCAGGTTGGAGACAACATTGATTGGCATATTTGGAGGTGATTATTGTATGAAGAACATTCTGATTTTTCATCTCAGCAAGAGTCAACCAGCCATGGTGAGAAGTACATATTTGCTCATTGCTCATCATTGAGACTTCAGATTTTTGTGGGCATTGGAGAAATCAATTCCTTTCGTGTTGACAATCATTCCTATAGCAATTTGGAGGGCCATTGTTGCTGCATTTATTTATATAAAATATTGCCAGGCACGAACAGGGGCGGCCAACATAAAGGGGGCAATTTCACCATTTTTGTGGAGTTTTCATCATCAACAAGTGCTACTTCATTATCTCAGGCATATCGACTTATGTATATCAGATTCCTTAATGTTTTGTTAGAGTATTTGCATTGCTAAGACAATTTGCATTAGGTACTGCTGTAGATGATCGTTTATATCAGATTTGCATTGTATTGGAATTTCATTGTAAGTCCAAGAGTCTTGGCCAACATTCTATATTAGCATTGTAATTGGAGTAGTTCATCAAATAAGGAGTTATAAGTTGCTGCTTTAGAGCTTGCATACAATATGTTTGACAAAATGTGTATTGGCTATAGCTTTCATATTTCACTTCTAGTTCGCATAGCAAGTGTTTGATTAAATGCCATATGCTGTAAATGAACACTTCATCCATTAGAATGCATGATAAATGTTTGACATAATTCCTTATTGCTGTAGATGCACATTAGTTTGCATGCCAAGTGTTTGACGAAATGTCAATTGGCTGTAGGTGCACATTTTTCATGTAGAGTTCATGTATATACATTTGAAAAGCAAAATAAAAGTTGCATTTGCATTTAGTTCTTTGCTTAGCCATCTTAGGAGTTATTTTCAAGCATTTATATTGTTATCAATTGAAGTCAAGTGCAAGTAGAGCAATCTGAAATTTATATCAGCAAGATATCCCTTTGTATGCAAAGTGTTTGACAAAATTCTCAAGGCCAAAAATCAGAAATTTACAAACATATTTAGCAAGGGATATTACAGGTTTTTTGGAGCAAAAAGGCGCTTTAAATTAAAAAGTGAATTTTAAATTGTATTTTCCAGAAAGTTTGGTGGGAAAAGTATATAAGGAGGTTTCGTGAGCTCATTTGCATTATGCAGAATATTTGATTTCCTCTTGTGGACCCTTGTGGTTATGTGGGATTGAACTTAGTTCATCTCAGCCTTTCTGAGGACGAAAACCCTCTTGGAGAAGATTAATCACAGTGGTGAGAGATCCTGCCAGGTTAATATTGTGTGATTCATTTAGAGTCACAGTTTGAGTGGAAAAGATTTGCAGGTACGAATTGAGTTTATTTTATGAAGATTTTAAGATTTTATTATTTTTGACAGCATGCTCCAGTAGTTCGTACCACTACTTCAGTGTCATGCTACAGTACCACTGCTATAGTGTCGTGCTACAATACTGTTGCTACCGTGCCAGGGTTTCTGCTATTGGCTTGTGGGTATCAAACAATTCATTTTCAAAGAGCTGAGCGATCATTATGCAAGCATTTTCAGGGTGTTATAAGCTGAGGTTTATTTTTAAAAGGATCTGTACACATCTGCTGGCTGGACAAGCTTATTTGCCTATGGCATGAGGAAATGGTGATTGTTTGCTTGGAGTTTGGGTCTGTTATACCTACCTGTGGTGGCGTCTATCCTCCAAATACTAATTGCAAATAATAGTGGGCAGAAAACATCATAGAAAGCATGACTAGAAATTGATCCATGAATTGTCGCTGAGTGTCCAGCATATGGATTCAAGCTGGGAATGCACGAGTTGGATCTCAGATCTGAATTTGCAATCTGAAAACTGTCATTTAGGAGACCTTGAGTTTGCTGGAAGGGTCTGAGTTGTATTGTACCATTGAAGGGGTGTTTATGCAAGCTAAAAAGACGATTTTAGAGCGTTCTTCTACTGTATGGGACTGTAACAGTCCATAGATAGACCTAATAAGTCCTCAGAAATAATTATCAGGCCTGTTCCTTGCTATCCTTGGCAAGTTGGAGCATTTTGGAGGCTGTTGTGTAGGATGTGGCACTGTTGTGAGAAAATGTGTGGTGTCTAAGGCATGTAGGATGGTGGATTCTTGGTGTTGAACAGTCCCAGGCATGGCTGTAATTGCATGACAGATCTGCAAACTTCCTTTCTTGGTAGATTTGGGATGATGGTGTAAGCTCAATGTGTCATGGTGCTGCACAGTTCCATTTGTTGGTGCCTTATGCAATATAGGGTGAAGTTTGATGATGATTAATGCTGTCATATACTGTAGACTGTGAACAGCAGTCTGTAACATGTCCATTTATGCAATATCAGACTTGTAATTATCATCTTCAACCCATTTTCCAAGGTATTTATGCTGAAAATTCATATGTGAGTTTATTACGTGTTGTGGCTTTATCATATGAATGAATATTCAACTAAAACAATTGTAACAACAACATTGTGTGCATTGAAAATTCATATCAGCCTTCTGAACAGTATTGTGTTCAATATTAGTAAGTTATGTCGTGATTCTTTTGGCAAGATTATCAAAAAACAAAAAAATAGGGGTGTACGTTACATATATACACATATTTACAATTTAAAAACAAGAATTAAGTTTAGAATACCACATAGCATAATATAATAAACAAAACCATCATAATAATTAAAAGTACTTCAATATCAATTTATCAAACTTATAAGTCATGATAGATATTCAACGTTCACTATTAAAACCTCATTCAAATGTCCTTAATCTATTTTTTCTCCTTTTTCTCTTAATGCCCAAGTTATGCTTCCTTTACTTTCACAACAACCACTTACAATAAAATAAAAGGTAAAAGATGAAATAAAACAGAAGTGGGGACAATCCCCAAATAAATTAAAAAATTAGAGTTGATTATAATATGCCAAAGGCTGGGATATAACTAGAACACAGTTTAATGTGTGTAAGATAGAAGGGACCCTAGAAGGCAGCCACAAATTTGTTCTATCATGTCATCCCGCATAATAAGTCTTTCCCAACACCACATCCACCACCATTAAAACCTCTCATTTGAACCATTGGTTGGGGAAAAAGAATAAGAATCTATTGACCCATTTCATCATGTAGCAATCAATTTTGTAGGGCAGCATGAGCTAAAAAGTGGAAAGCCAACAAACAAGAAAAAACCCTAAATTTTTTACAGTTGCTAGGGTTTGTTGTAATAGTCCCCCATAGGGTGTTAGCTCAAATCTAGATAAAATTTTGTGATCAACTCAAATTCTAACTCTTTTTTATCACCCAATTCCCAATATGGGCAAGGTGAGAGTATACAGAGATTGGAACAAGAACAAAGGAATTACAGAAAGTTGTTGCCGGCTAGCCGACCAACTTATAATCAATGTCTAGATGCAAGAGCCACTAACAGATTACAAATGAAATTCGATCAAGCCAAAATGGCTAATTGCATGCATATTCAATCAATGCCAAAATGGGCTATCCAATCAACTCCAAATTGGTGGATAATGAAATGCAATGGGTTTAGGAGTGAATTGACCAACACTTACAAGTAATATGGGATCTAGCAGTGAACCATCCAAGATCTTCAATAATAAAATAACCCAAAACTATTGGTAGTAAACCGTCCAATATTACAATATGATATGATAAACAATTATTTCCCTTACATTACACTCAAATATTACAATATGATATGATAAACAATTATTTCCCTTACATTACACTCAAACATTTTGTTAAACATTTATCTTTCTTTTTGAATTGAAAGCATTTTATCCAATAGTTGAAAACAATTGCAAGAAATATATTTACCCAATAAATGATCCTCTTGAAATTTGTTGTTGATATATTTACTGGTCTACATGTCTGAAACTGATCAGAAAAAAGTGAACCACAACCTGAATTATTGCGTTTGCTTACTCCATCAACTGGTACATCAAGCCCAAAAATTATGGCCCTCATTTGGAAGATGGTATGTGTAACGTCGAAAATATGTTTTGCTCCCCCTAAATTATTGAGCCTAATTGACCCCATAATTTCCTAAATTATGCATTTTGAGGCCTATTTTTATCGTTTTTCGACAAATTGCAAGCATAGAACAAATGCATTCATCTGATGCTTTGTCCCCGACACCTTAATTTCCGGAAAATAGGGAAAGGACAAGGAAGCCCTATGGTGGCAACGTCCCTCTATTCTGTTTCCCTCCAAATTTGAACATGTTGATGTCAGCATTTTAACATTTGAAATTGAAGTTGCAAAGATTGACTATCGGGATTTAATTTTCGGGAAATTAGCATAATTGCATATAAATACCTAGTTATTGCATCATTTAAAATCTATCTAACAACAAGTGAACATTAAGAGCAAGAATTATTGTCAAGAGCAAGTCAAGAGCAACATTTCAAAGATTCATTGCAGCAATTCAAGATCTAAGCATCATGTCAAATCCTATGTGAGTTCGTGTATGTTCATGTTATCATTGTTTGTGAGGGCTAACCCTTGTTGTAGGTCTTCAAACAATTCAAACATTCAAGCAAGCAAGATCCAAGACTTTGAAGTGATGTGCATGACTTCAACCCTTCAAGGAAGCCATTGAAGGGTGGTGAGTTGCAGCACTTTGTGGATTCATCATTCCTTCCTATTATTTGTCATTTCATCATTGACATTGCCATTGTGGAAGTGGAAACACTAACACGGGGTTTGACTAAGGCAAGCCCCTAAATGGCACAACCTTTCCTCTCTCTTTGAATGTGCAGGTTTTAGGTTTGGAGAGGATTGAAGGAAATTTGAAGATCATTTGTCAATTGTTGCATTTAAAACCCTACACCTTGTCAACTCACGAAAACTCACCTACAGAATCATCCGACAGTGATCCAAAAAATTTGCAGGCAGGAATCGAGAGCTCATATCTGACATCAGAGGACTGTGAAGACAAATCTAGGGCACCCCTACAAGGACAGAGACACCCTTGGGCGCCTATGTCCTCCTATTTTGACTGATCCCAAATTTATATGATAGGTACACAACACTCTACCCTTCCCGTATTTTCTTGCAAATCTCTGTTACAATTTGTCAATTGTCTGAATCTTGCAATTTTCATATTAGGGTACATAGTCTAATTAGGTTAACCAAGGAAAATCAATTCCAATCCATTTCCAAGGCTCAAAAAGATGTAGATCCAGATCTGATTGGCTCACCTTCATGGTTGAAAGTCAATCTAATCACCTTGTTGATCTCCATCTTAATGAAACCCTAGAAAAAGGCCACACACATAAATTAATCCTAGGTTTTATACATTTAAACTTAGGGTTCCCCTTTTTCTATGTTTCAGTGTGGACATCAAAAAACAATTTATAAGCCTCTGAAAACACTTGCAGCAGTTATTAAGCAAATCAGACCTTATACAAAGGGCTACAATTAGAATATCTGTAGGATAGGCAACCATAATTGTAAATCAGCATGTACAGCTAGGCAAATGAATTTACCAATTTTCGACAAGGCTAGAAGTGGTATGGTAGACCTGGTGTACATGTACGGCCCTTCAAAGATGCATAAACTGACTGAAAGTTAGTCACCCAGCCATAGAAATACATAATATTTTAATATCCTCCCTTTATAGGTATGGTTAGGTACAATGCACAACTTGTAAATAATATTAATCTTCTAGGAATAGAAATTATCAACATAATTATGGTGTCCAAATTTCACCATGAAACTTCAATAAAAGTTAAGTCATATAAAACTTGTATGCCCGATATGAGAATGTATTGCTAGGCAGAGATTGAACCAAAACAAACTTTCCTTCACAAGTAGTACAGCTTGCAAGAGATTAGAATCTCTAGTCCAAATTGAAAACAATAACAATTAATATTTCATAAAACCAAATTGAAATCCAAAAAATTGAAGCAATAAACTAAAATCTCATGCCCCAAAATTGAAACACGAAAACCAAGATTGCATTGAAGCACTCTATCAATCCCTGAATGAGATTGCACTTAAAACTAAGAGGGTTTCCTCAAAGTTTTAAAATTCCAAAGGATTTTCATCCTTAGGAAAGGAAGAACTCATGTTCATTCTTGCAAAATAAAATTGTTTCAAATATCATGTGTAACATATTTTCAAAAACATTCATATTTATAACCTTCTTTGAGGAAATATAAATAATATTTAATTTTTTTTTACTAAAATTCCTCGAAGTTATAAAATAAATAATTGTCTTTTTTATCACCTTTTTGCACCATGGGCCTAGCAACACTTTATTTAATCACTTATAACACCTCTTTAAAAATTAAATATAAGTTGTCTTAACTTTTACTTTTCGACAACTTAAATATTTAATTATTTAATTCATTTTCCTTTTTTATGATCATGTTAACCTAGAGGAAAATTAAAAAATTAGGGTAAAGGTCATCTATGAACTTACACTCGAGAAGGGGGAATGACAATCCTCCCTCCCCAAAATTGCTCATCCTCAAGAAATTGCAAATTAGTATGCTTCGAAATCTACTCTCCTTCCTAAGTGGCATCCTTACTAGTAGATTTTTCCAATAGACTAAATACTCATTTATGTTTCAGTTTCTCAAATTTCGTTCTTTGAAATCAACAATTTCTTATGAAATCAAAATCAACTTATTTTCTTCATCCAAGGGAGGTAGCTCAATTGATGGAATAACTCGCTGTCCAAGTTCCTTTTCGAGGCAGGAAACATGAAACACATTATGCACCTTACTTTTCTCTAATAGTTCCAACTCATAAGAAACTTCCCCGATCCATTGTTTGATTTTGTACAAACAATAAAAACTGGGCTTAAGCTTCTCTACACCACTCCTCTTAAGAGAGGATTGCTTGTAGGGCTGTAATCTCAAATAAACCATATCACCAACCTCAAAAGTGCACTCAATACAATGTTGAACTGCATATAATTTTTGCTGATTTTGAGCATGTTGGAGGTGTTAGAAATATTGTTGTTGATGTCAAAAGAGAACTTTAATTGGCTGGCCGACCCATGGAATACTATTATGATTTAGTTTATTATGGTCAACTCATGTGTTTGGCGCCCAAGTTGTTTCATTTTATGGTGCCCATGTTTGGGGACAAGTTGTCCCATTTAAATATTAATTGGGGTGCCTCTTTGAAAGGGGACAACTTCCCTTTGAAAAATCGCTTCTCCATGAAGAGGCATGGAGTGATATAAAAAGGAGAAGAGATGAAGGAAAGGTTGTGTGTGAGAAAAATGTGATATCATTCTAATGCAAACATATTTTTGAAGGAAAGTGAAATGTCCATCATTTGTTGAAGAAGCAACATCCAAAACATGAAACTTAGTTTATTTGGAGGTCAGTGCCTCTTGAAAGAAGAGATTGGTGTCTCTTGCTAAGTTGGTGCTTAGTAGTAGGGATTGGTGTTTCTAGTGGGTTGGTGCCTACAAATTTTGTAAGAGAATTTTATTTTGTGGTTGGATTTGGACAGTAGATCCAAGCAATTTTTCTTTGTGGTTTTTTCCCGAAAGGGTTTCCATGGAAATCTTGTGTTCTTAAATGTTAGATCTTGTGTGATTGCTATTATTGTGGTTGTTAAATTTTAAATAAGCAAAAGATTAAATTGTACCAATTCACCCCCCACCCTTTTAGTATAAGTGTGTGCTCATCAAGAGGTTGTTCTTCAGAGATTTCAAAATATTCTGACTTTGCTAAATCAAATCTTTAGCCCCTGGTACCCTGTTGTTAGAAATAACAAGGTCAATGAAAGTTGAACCTCATAACCATACAAAGCCATAAATGGTGTCATCCCGATGGACATATGATAAGTAGTATTATAAATTTATAATAATGCTCCCCCAAGTGAAGCCATTTGATCCATGCCTTCTAATGACTAGAAACACAGATTCTCAAATATCCTTCACCATTTGTTGACAATTTAAGTTTTTCCATTTGTTTGGAGGTGGTAACTTGTACTAGGAGTAAGTTCAGTTCCTTTACAATGAAATAGTTCTTGTCAAAAAAAAATTGAGGAACCTACTATCTCAATCATTCGCAATATTCTTAGGCAACCCATAAAGTTTAAATACTTCTTTGAAAAATAAATAAGCAACCTATAGTGCCTTGAAATCTATTGATATTGCAAAGAAATGTGCATATTTTGTGACTTTATCAAAGAAATTAATGTAGTCCTTACCTTGAACCTTTGGAAGTTTTGTGATAAAATCCATTGAAATACTTCCTCAATTCTAATTTGGAATGGGTAGGGGCTGCAATAAACCAACTAAAAATGATTGCTCATTTTTGTTTTGCATACATATTGAACAATCTCTTATATGCTTGAGGAAATCATCCTTAAGCCATTTCCATGTAAACCTCTCCCAAATCTGCTTGTAAGTTTTAAAATAACCCTAGTGACCAACCCAAGGAGTATCGTGAACAACTCTTAAAATCTTTTCTTCCATCTTAGATTCGAGTGCCAGAAAAGACTCTATCCTTGTAAAGGATAAATTCATTAACCACTACATACTTGTCATCTTGCACTTCTCCTCCATGTATATTAGTGGCAAAGGTGTTTTAAAAATATTCTGCTAAAATTTGGACATTCCAATCTATCATAATCTCCATGATAGAACATATAGTGAGTTTTCTAGACATTGCATCAACCACTTCGTTCTTCCCTTTAACATATTCACTATGAAAATCATAAGCTTGAAGTTTACTTACCCATTTTTGTTGTCTCTTATTGAAATCCTTCTAACTTAGGAAGTACTTCAAACGGTTATGATTAGTCTTAACCACAAACTTACCTCTAACAAGGTATTGTCTGAACTTGGCCAAAGCATACATGATGGCTAACATCTCCTTGTCATAAATTGAGAAACCTCTTTCAATTCCTCTAAGCTTGCAGCTCCCAAGTGCAATAGGATGCTTATTCTTTATCAAAATAGTCCCAATCCCTTCCCCAAAAGAATCAAATTCAAGAACAAAAGGAAGAGAGAAATATTTAACGGCTAGCATAGGACAAGAACTCATCACTTAAGTTTGTCAAAAGTTTGCTTCACTAAAACTAGCCATGTGAAAGCCCCCTTCTTCATCAAATCTATTAATAGAGCTACTAACTGAGAAAATCCTTTCACAAATCTTCTGCAATAGCTACAAAGACTAAAGAATCCTCTTAACTATGTCAAGGTTTTTGGAGTAGGCCGATCCAATATGGCTTGAATATTTTCCAAATCAACTTGCACACCATTACATTGATAACATGCCCAAATAGAAAATTTTACTCAATGCCAAATTCACATTTTGGTTTTTCTGCAAAAAGAGATTGGGCTTTCAGGATACCCAAAACTTCATCTAAATGCCTCAAGTGATCTCCCCATGATTTGCTATAAATGAGGACATCATCAAGAAAAACCAAAACAATTTTTTTTAACTATGTTGAATACTTGGTTTATACATGACTTAAATGTAGTGAGAGCATTAGTCAAACCAAATGGCACTTGAAAGTTGTCTTATGAACATCATTCTCACAAACTCTAATTTGATGGTAACCTAATCTAAGGTCTATGTTTTTAAAATAGACTGCACCATGAAGCTCATCAATAAGCTCATTGACTCTAGGAATAGGATACCTACTTTTGATCATTTTCTTATTTAGAGGCTGATAATCAATGCAAATCCGCATAATCCCATCTTTCTTCTTAACTAGAACAATTGAAGAAGCAAAAGGAGTAGAATTTGGCCTTATCTAGACCATGTCAAGGAGCTCCTTAATAGCCTTTTCAATTTCTTCCTTATGCCTTATAAGATGGCGATAAGGAGTAGTGATTATAGGTTTGGCTCCTTCCTCCAATTCAATAGCATGTTCAAATCCTCTATCTAGTGGCCTTCTAAGAGGTATAAAACTAAAAACCTTGCCATGCTTATCCAATAGAGACTAAACATCAATATGGTATGATTTCTTACCATTTGAAGAAACAATGGGCATAATCAAGCATTGGATTTCCCATGAAACTTGACCATGACGAAAAGTCCTCTCCATACACTTGGCCAAAACAATCTTGGGAACACTATTCAACATTCTATGAACAACCCACTTTCTTACCATTTGAATGGAACTTGAGTTCTATGATCTAAAAAGTCTAAGTAATCTCACCCAAAGAGTGCAACCATTATACTCTCAACACTACACTAGTATCTATTATGCTAACAACATAATCATCTCTTATCTCATAGTTTCCTAGCATGAGACTCATTTTGGGAATCTTCCTCGTGCACTGAATAGAAAATCCATTTGCAACCATCACATTCAAGCCTTAAAAGTCCTCAATTTTTAGGCCTCTTCTTGCAACAATTTATTATCGATGAAATTATGAGTTGCTCCAAAATCATGAGTACAATGCTCTGTTGACCATAAAGAACTTCACAAACTTTGAAAGGGTTATACTTTGGAGTACCAGATAATTTGACAAGAATATCTTCAAAAGCATCTTTCTTAATTTCTTCAAGCTACTAGGGTTCTTATTCACTTTCTTGTTCTATCTCTTCTGCTCCTAGTTCTTCTTCATTTGACACTACTCAATGTAGTGGACTTGTCCCTTTTCGAGACATATATGGCTTGGTGCCAGTGGCTCTTTGCATGTGAAGCAAAGTTTCTTCCTTCTCAATTCATTTCTTGCCTTTTCCTCTTTTCTTGAAGGAAATTTTTTACTTTGATTGAATTTTTTCTAGAAAGTCTTCTTGGAGGGAAGTCTTCTTCTAGAATTTGCTCTTCGATAGTGTCTTTTCAAGAGCCAAAGCCCTTTCGATGGCTTCTTGAAGAGATGGAGGTTCAATAGCTTTGACCAAACCTTTGAGAGATTTAGACAAGTCTTCTATAAATAACATAATCAACCTTCTTTTTGTAATATCAAGAACCATAACAAAGAGTTTTCGAAAATCTTAGCCACATAACTCTCAACAATTCTATATTGCTTGAGCTAGGCTATGTAATGTCCCCATTTTCAGCAATATTGATTTGTGAACAATTAGCCCAATTTTTGGATTTATTCGAAGGCTAATTGGTGTGTTTGGGGGATCTCCAAACTTCTTGGAGAACCTAGGATCAATCTTGCAAAGTTATCGTTGGTAGTGAGTTCAATTGGCCTTCGTGAGTCTAGTGATGCTTTCCAAATTAGTTTCCGACCTTTTGAGAGCTCTCCAAACTTCTTGAAGGAGTAGGCTTTTTTTAAAACCCAATTGTATTTGATCATCATCCCAAGTCTTCATTATCATGTTGGTATGATCATAATTTAATTTCTTTGTCATTTCAATGCTTTCTGCAACTTGGATTAATTATTCACTTAAGTTGTCTACTGCTGAAAAATAATAAAGGGACAACTTAGTGTAATAGCTCATTAAAAAAGGTGTTGAGATTTGTTTTTAGTTGGACGCTTAGGCTTGGAGGACTTTGTATATGAAAAATAATATTAATTCTCTTAAAAGGTCTTTGTGAGGGAAAAAAAATTATTATATTGTAAAATTGGTTATTTCCCTCCAGAAAAATGTTATAAAAAGAGGTTGAGAGCTCATTTGGATATTTAGACTTTAAAATGTTATCTGCTTTTGCTGTGGAGAGAACCTGAGTTCTTCTAAAAACTTCTTGATGATGAAAACCCTCTTGGAGTTGCTGGTTTCGAGGATAAAAACCCCCTTGGTTGGTTAGGGTGGTTTCATACAGGAATCACCAGTGAGCTGCAAGTGAAGTTTCAGTTTTTGGTTGCAAGTCTGAGATTTTTTGTTGTGTTTTGATTGAAGATATTTGTAATGTTGATTGGTTTTCTTCAGAAGCTTTGGAGGGATTGAAGGGTGTCTTTGGTAATTCTTTCCTTTGTTGGGCCATATCATTCCAGGACAAACTTGCAATTAATTTGGAGCAGGTTGAGTGATGGATTCAATCCAAAAATCTTTCCAAATAGTTGCATAGTCTCATTGCTGGTTCGAGGGAGTTTTGGTGGTGTAGTTGCAGACTTGTACGACCAGGTACAGACCATACCACTTCCAACCAGAGGTGTGAGAGTTTGGGCATGAAATCACCCCATATTTGTTGCTTAATCTGACTTGGTTTATGGCATGGGAGTTAGTTATGTTGGTTTTAGACCTTTGGAGGTGAACTTCACTAGATTTTATGGAGTTTACTGATTTTCATGGTGATTGCAGTCACTACTACTTTCCTATCAGCAGCATAAAATACTCAATTTCAGACCTGCAATAACTTAAATTCCATCCCTATATGTTCATGATGTTTAAGATGCTTCTAGTGGTAGTTTGACTATATTTGGAGTAGCCATTCAGTTCTTGGTTGATGGGTGAATGTGCTAGGCCTGAATGTGTGAAGTTTTGGAGTGTTTCCTTGGCTGTTCAGACCTGTAGTAGAGAGTTCCGGTTGTATCAAACATGGCTTGGCAAAGATAACAACTGTCTCAGATTGTTTCCAGGTTTGTGTCCGCACCATTGCACCTTTATGAGGTATTCTTCTGTTGGGTTCATGGTATATGAAATATTTGAGTTATTTGAGCTTGTAAACGTCTTTGAAGCAGTGTTCAAATCTGATCAGTACAATATATCAGTTGTTGAGCAATATATTATCATCTTGGGTTAATTGTAATGCATTTTACATACACTCTGTAAGACCTTGGATGGTAGTACTGCCAATGGGTTTGATTTATGCTCAATGATTATGTACTCACCCCACTCAACATGCGGAGAATATTGGATTTACTTACCCCTTTGAACAAGTGATTACATTGTATTTTGTTTTTCCACCGAATAAGTTGAAGTGCCCTTATTTACCACTAAATAAGTGGATTGTTGTTTTCGCACACCACTGAACAAGTGGTTGTGTGTTTTCATTTCCAAAATTGCAAAGCACTACACTGAATAAGTGGTATTGGCTGGCTTGCTGCCTGATGCATTTCCTTTTAGTTGCAGCATTTCAGTTTAAATGTAAAAATCCTAAACACCGTATGCTCTCACTTTGCCCATTTCGGGATTTGGGTGATCATAAAGTGGAAAGAAGTCGCATTGCATATCACTTTCAGTTAAAATTAATTTCAAAAATTTAGGGGTGGTTATTACAGTGGTATCAGAGTCAATGATATTCCTAGGGTGTGCTTCTAACCCTTTCATGTAGTTTGAATGAGTGAAACAGAATTGAGATACTATAATAGAGAGCATAGAAGACAACTCTATCAGTTGCCATAGACTCCAGTGGAAGAAAAACTTTGAGGTGTCCTAGCAGCCTGTCAAAATCCTGCAAAGGGTATTGAAGTTTCATCAGGAAACATGTCAAAGTAAAACAAGGATCTGGCTCCACTAGAAAGTCCGAACACTAGAGCAAAAAGAAAGTTTGATGCCATGCTTGACATGATGTCACAAATGTTGGCCAAAATGAATCAGAATATGTCTCAAGCATCTCCAGTTCAGAATGGTGGTAGTGTTTCTAACACTATCAATCATCAAAGTAGTAATAGTCACACTGTTGGAATTGTTGTTGGGTCTGTTGCTCGACCCCTTGAACCTACATTCACTCATAGGGAAGAGGCCCAACCTAAACAAGAAGTTCAAGTTCCTATGTCAGATTAAGTAAGGGCATGTTATGCTGAATATGTGACACTTACATTGCAGATCCAAGATATTTTAACACTTGATCAATTCATGAATCAGAAGAAGAGATGTGGTGGAAGAATAGAAAATAGAGGTCTTGTGTTGCAAAGGGATAATCAACAAGCTCTTGGGAAGGTGACTCTTGCTCATTTTGATGGGAGTGATAAGTGTACTGCTTGAGCTTGGGTCCAAATGTTGGCAAACCTTTTGTCCTTAAGACCAATGCTAGAAGAAGAGGCAATCAAATTTTCTACATTGTACTTAGATGGAGCAGCCCACGAATGGTGGTACGACAACTTGGTAACCCCAAGGCCATAAGTTCATCACTACCTACGACGAGTTTACTAATAAGCTCATTGAAAGGTTTGAAAAAAAGGACCCTAAATTGTAGTTTAGAGAACTGGCACAGTTGAAACAAGGAGGGACGGTGGATTCTTACACTGCTGATTCCTAGAGACTCTCAGTGATGGTGCCTAACATTTCAGAAAGAAGACTTGTCCTTTTTAGTGAAGGGCTAACTGAGCCACTTAGAGGGTGGGTAAAAGATTTTGACCTACCAACTCTTCAAGAAGCTATCAAGAAGGCAAGGAGCATGGAGCTTGTTGCTCCAATTTCCACCTACGATCTTTCAACATGAAAAAGACAAGAAACATGTTAGCAAGGAGTTGAATCAGTCCAAAGTTCTCCCTTAAAAAAGGATGATGACCTCCGAAATGAGCTAAGGAGGAAAAAATTATGCTTTACATGCAAGGAGCCATGGGCCCTAGGCAAAAAGTGTTTTGACAAAGGTAAAAATCATCAATTGGAGTTACATTCAGCTGATGATTCTGAATCAGAAAATTCAAAATACCAGGCTGATACGGAGGAAAGTGAGGGAGAAGAAGCACCAAAAGACCCTGAAGAAGTAAGGAAAAGTGAAGGCACTTTGGCCTGGCTTTCAAGTATTCAAAAGAATGATTCTTTCAGGATTTGTGGAGTGTTGTGTGGGCATCAAATTGTTGCTCTCATTGATACAGGTGCAACACACAACCCAATTGATGAAGGAGAGGTCGCACAAAAAGGCCTCAAGACTGAAAATTTTGAAGGCTTTAAAGTCATGGTTGTTGACGGATTCACTATTTCATGCTCAAGGAGAATTCCACGATTGAGTCTACACTTGCGCAATTACGAAGTCAATGATGATTTCTCTGTGGTGAACGTTGGAGACACTGATGTTGTTCTTGGCATCCAATGGCTTCATTCTTTGGGAGAGATCATCTTGAATTTGCAATCCATGGAGCTGAAATTCCAAGATGATGGAAGAAAGATTGTGTTGAGAGGAATATCTAATGGAGGGTCTCATGTAGTCACATGCAAGAGGATGGATAGAATGTTCCATCATGGACAAGGAATAAAGTCAAGACAAGAGGAAGAATGGCACAAACAAAAGAATGGAAATAACTTCCAATTCTTTGATAATCCCCTTTTGATATGGATGCAGAATTAACATTTTATAATCCATTTTTTCTGATGCATTTCGATAGTAATTAGGAAGAACATCAAAGGTTACAAACTCATGGGATTGGAAGAACAATTTTCTCATGATAATGACTTGGATTATCATGGCATGATGGTAGACTTTGTGGGATTGCCACAACGAGAGGAGTATAATCATGATTTTGAGATTGGTTGTAGGGAGAGCATTAGTTCTAGTGTTGAAACTTCAAGCATCGTCAAAATCTCTCTAAACAGATTTCAAATGAATACCAGAGTAGCACAGGAAAAGTATGGAGGAGCTACTTTATTGATGAGTAAGTATGTAAGAGATCATCAAAAAGAACTTCTAGAGATTAATGATGATGGTAGGAATGTACCATGGAGGAATATAGATCAAAATTTCAATGCTAGAGTTGCTGATATCATTCCAATCAGCCATCATATGATTTCATTAGTAAACTTACAGTTGGATTCACAAGTACTTCTTCTCATGGGATGGAGCAATTTTCAACGGGTGACTATTTGGGAAGTTTTTTCAGTCTTTGCTAAAGGGGCTCTAGTCAAAATCAGATCATAATATGTTATTTCCAGACTGGAACAGCAGTAAGCTTGGTCATTTTGAGGTTACAAGATCATTGAAGAATGTTGGTAAGTGTTTCTAGCTGAAGCAAATGGATACTCTAGCCAATACAATCCTGATTTGGGTGAAAAATCAGATGAGTTATGATTGTCATAAATTATTTCTAGCTTGCATCAATGCTGTTGTAGATCCTTTTTTGGAAGGAAAACCCTTCAATATCATGAACAAAGGGGATTTTGCAAAGGAATGTGTTGGTAATTGTAATAGACTATCTTTGGAGATGATTCAGAATAGTAGATCGTTGCATGATTATGACCATCATTTGGAGTCTCTTGTATGAAAATAGTGAACAACTACTCATGTTTTCTAGTGTATACCCGAATGGTGCAATGGATTCATAATAAAGGAAAGCAAATTATCAAAGAGTTCGTTGAAATTTTGCAAAGAATTGTTGGTCTTTTAGCAAGAAGAATGAAGGAGATTTTATTGCAAGTATGTTGCAATAAAGTACATCATACAAAAGGATTTACAAACCTCCTAGATTGATTTGGGATTTTGGAGCCACACTAATTATTCAAAATTGAACATTTGGTTAAGACTTGCAATTGCTTGAAGACAAGCAATTTGGGGAGGGAGGATTGTAATGTCCCTATTTTTAGCAATATTGATTTGTGAACAATTAGCCCAATTTTTGGGTTCGTTTGAAGATTATTTGGTGTGTTTGGGGGATCTCCAAAGTTCTTGGACAATGTAGGATCAGTCTTGTAGAGTTATTGTTGGCGGTGAGCTTAGTTAGCCATCATGAGTCTAGTGATGCTCTCAAAACTAGCTTTTGACCTTATTAGAGCTCTCCAAACTTCTTGGAGGAGCAAGCTATTTTTAAAAAGTCACCCATTTTCCTCTGATCATTGTCTCAAGTTTTCAATATCATGTTGGTATGATTAGAATTTGATTTCTATGTCATTTTAGTGCTTTTCACCACTTGGGTTAATTATTGAGTTATTAATTAATTATTCACTTAAGTTGTCTAATGTTCAAAAATAATAAAGGGACAACTTAGTCTAATAGCTCGTTAAAAAGGTGTTGAGATGTGTTTTAAGTTGGACACCTATGCTTGGAGGACTTTGTACATGCAAAATAATATTAATTCTCTTAAAAGGTCTTTGTGAGGGAAAAAAATAAATTATTACATTTTAAATTGCTTCTTTCCCTCCAGAAAAGTTATAGGACGCTGAAGGCTCATTTGGAGGTTTAGACTTGAAAATTTTATTTGCTTTTTCTATGGAGAGAACTTGAGTTCTTCCAAAAAAATCTTGAGGACGAAAACCATCTTGGAGTTGTTGATTTCAAGGATAAATACCCTCCTAGCTAGTTAGAGTGGTTTCATACAGGAATCACCAATGAGCTGCAAGTGAAGTTCCATTTTTTGGTTACAAGTTTGAAGATTTTTTGTTGTGTTTTGAGTTGATGATATTTGATATTGTTGATTGGTTTTTGAAATAACCCCCTTAGTTTTTTTTTTAAATTTTCACATACAATAATGCACCCGTTAAGGTTAGCCCAATAATCAAAACCAGCTGAAAGGGAACCCTTCACCTTCTGATCACCAAGATCCCAATGTGGGCGAGGTGAGAGCATAGGTGCGAGGGGATTGTTAGCTATAAACTGGAAATGAAAGTACAATGTTGTAGGCGGCTAGCCGGCCATTCTGAAAAGTAAATGCTAAAAGTAAAGTAGGCGGATAACCGACCATGAAAGCTCGACCACTTATTCAACGGGAGTAAGATACACAAAATGTAAAATACTGAAAGTAGAAGGTTGATCAGTACTACTGAAATCAGCATTACACTGAGCTCTCTCATACAATAATTTTATGATGATTTTTGCTCTATCTTCAATACAAAAGTTTTACAATATTCCTTATTACAAATATGAATGAGAACACCAAAGGAATATAGCATAAGACTGAAAATATGTAATGTCCCCTTTTTAGCTTGATCCTGTTTGTTGAGGAGTTAGCCTATTATTTGATCTTCGTAGGCTGACAGTTTTGGATAGAGGGTCCTTTGTGGCAGTTACCCGGTGATTAGAGACATTACTCTTCAGCTAGATTCAGGTTTTGTCCTTTGCACAAGTGATTTGACTCAAATTGGCAAACTTACTATTTTTAGTAAGTCATCTTTCAGACATTGCTATTTTTAGCAAGGCACCTGATCATAAGGTGATTGACAGTTTTGACCTCTAGTTTAGACGGCTTGTCAAAGTAATGAGTATTCGAAGAGATATTAATATTTTAATGGCCTTTAATGATATTTAATTATTAAAGTCAAATTATAAAGTTATAAAATAACTTTATAATAAAGTGGGGCCATTTGAGAGTTATGAGTAATTAATACTCATTAAAAAGAGGCGCCAATAATTAATGTCATTTTCCTAAGTCAAGGAGCTAATAATAAAATAACATTTAAATGTTATTTAAATTGCTTTTTATGGGGGTCGAACTTTCAAGAGGAATATATTAAGAAGCCTTGAGACAAATCAAACTCATGTTGATGATTATTCTAATTTGTCTTTTTTTCGAGAGCTTTGGGATTTGAGAGAAACCAAGGTTTTCTACCAAGTTTTAGACATTTTCAGACTTTGGAGAATGAAACCTCTTCAAAGTCCAGCATCTGAGGTTGTGAGAAATCAGCTGAAGATTGCTCATTGTGCTGGCTTCATACAGAGGTCAGATTTGTGCAAGAAAGAGAAAGAATTCAAAGTATAAGTTGGGGTTTGAAGTTCATTTGTAAATCAGATTGCAAACTCCAGATTTCATCATTTGTGGTGAAGCTATACATTTCCTTGAGGCCCTACAAATCTGTACTTGCAGGTCATACAGCTTCATATAAGCCAGGCCATACCACTTCTAGCTTTGGCGTCTTCTCCTCAAGTCAAAGCGCTTGATTTTTGGGCTTCCACTTTCAACCTTAGGTGGCGTCTAGTCTTCTAGCAGCCATTCCAAATAATTTCAGGCTGGAGAATAAGGGTCTTCAGGGAGGCCGTACAGTTTGTGGACTTCTTCAGGCGGCTACAAGTAAAAATCAGGTTTTTTTTAATAATGCATTGGTTGCCTTTTTTATATGCATGTAAGCTATTTGGCATTGTAATCATTCATTGAAATAAGGTCATTCGCAGCTCCATTTTAATTAGTTTGCTTGAGTTGGATGTTTTATTGCAATTTATTTTGCTTGGCACCTTATTTTTATAAAAAATTACAAAAGGCATTTATTTTCAAAAATTACACAAAAACTACAAAACCTTCAAAACAAACAAAATTGAGATCTAGGTCTCAATCGCAGATATCTTGCCATCACATCAGTTTTATTTCAGTCTTATTTTTACTGGGGAAAAATTCGAGAACATTGGGAAGCTTTAGAACTAGAGAGGTTCCATTGATATCGCTGTGTGGTAATTTCATTCTGATTCAAATGGTGTCCACAACACTTATGTCGGATAGGAGATTCGAGAGACTCCTAGAGATTCGAGGAAGGGCAGCCTGAGAGTCAGGGGCAGAGTTTAGGGAGAGCGTATGATGGAATGCTGATTCATGCAGTGATCCGACTGTCAGCAATTTCCCGCAGTGGCATGTCTTTTGGTTGAGGCTAATCGTGATTGCGAGGGTGGGAATTAATAGGCAGTTGAGCCATTTGGTGGCTTTGTGGGCTGAGCAACTAACTAAAGGTCCCTCGTTCAAATGAACATGAGTTCTTAATTTTGAAGCCTCATGGTATGTCAATGGCAGATGTGACCAGGCACTTTGCTGAGTATTTGACATTGGCTATTGAGATCAGGCAAGCCTTGTCTTTTCATGAGTTTATGGATGTACATAGACCCAGAGGTGGAAGTAGATTTGAGCATAGAGCTCCACATTGCTTAACCACCTGCAATTGAACAAAGGGCTTTCCAGCATCTTTGTCGATGGGTCCCATGCTTTTGTTTTGATCGGTGACAGAGTCATTCAGCTGAATCGCGGGTAGCTCATTATCATCTTGAGACCTATGCGAGAGGGCGAGGCAATCAAATTGCCACATTGCATACAGGATGGGGTGGCTCCAGGTGGAGAGCATCATGGTTGAAACCATGACATAACAGTCACCACCTACGAAATTCCTGGATAGGTGATCAGGCGCTTAGGTAGAAAGGTCTGACTAGCACCAGGAGAGCACGGCAAACGGGCGACGGGTAATCCCATGGTTTGGGCTCGCTGTGATGGTGCCCAGTTTGTCAAAGAGGCATTTGGTTATGTTGTTCATTGAGGGCTTACAAGAACCTTTGAGAGGTTGGCTTAAGGCCTTTGATCCACCTCTCTTGCACGGTGCGATTAAGAAGGCAAGGAGTATGGAGCTTGCTGCTCCAAAAAAACAATTTCAGCCAAAAACAAACACCTCGCCTGTTGAGGAGAGTCATACACCAGTTGCAAAGACAAAGAAAAAGACAACAGCAAAAATTGATGATGCAACTCGCGATGAATTGAGAAGGAAACAGCTATGTTTTTGGTGCAAAAAACCCTACAATAAGGAGCATGGTTGTCCTTTGAGGCCAAAAGGCAAAGCTAACCGCACAATGTGGGTTTATTATGATGATGATGAGTTTGAAGTTTCATACCAATAGGCTGTTTCAGAGCATAATGAGGCTGGGAACGCCTCTATGGAGTTTGGGCCCGATGCCAATTTGCCCCGTTGGTATTATTTGCTAGTGCACGGGATGATTCATTCAGGTTCAAGGGCTTAGTGGATGGACAGCGATGTATTGCCATGCTTGACACCGGAGCCACACACAACTTTATTGATGAGAGTTTTGTCAATAGATGCAGACTCTGAACAGAAAACTTCGCTGGATTCAGAGTTCGGGTGGCAGATGAATATACCCTCACTTGCACTCGACGAATTTGTAACCTCAACCTTATGCTGAATGATTATGAGTTGCAGGCAGATTTTTATATAGTCAACATGGGTGGGATGGATATAGTGTTGGGGATGAGGTGGCTCCAGGACATTGGTGTGTTCACCCTCAACTTGCCTAAAATGGAAATGAGATTTGAGTTACAGGGCAAGAAATATGTGTTGAGGGGGATTACAAATGGGAGCCTATGTTCTATCTCTCTCGTTAGTGGGAAGAGCGAGAAGGCAGAGGAGGAATTCGTGCAGGTTGGGTATGGCTTTGCTCAGTACCCCTGGGGTTCAAAGGTAGTCGATTGGGATCAGCCTAGAGGTTTGGTTCAGTTTGTGACCAATCCCTTGTTCGAGGCAGATGTTACATCGACATATGACAATCTGCTCTTTGAGTTTGATGTCGATCACTCTCTTGACCCTAGTCTTGAGATGAGTGTTGATAGTGTTTGGGATCCTACCTGTGCATTGGGGTTTCAGACGCAGCTCGCGGAGGAGTTTCGCAGTGTGTACACGGTGCAAAGTGCATATAGTTTCATGTTTGACCCACATGTACATGAATTGTTTTAGGTGCACAGTTCTGGTATGCACGTGCTAGATATGTTGGATGATAGCATTTCTCGTGCAATTTTAGGGAGCAAGTGTTGCTTGCAGTTTGACTTGCTTCCTCATGAGTTTCTTGCTCCTATGATAGACAGCGCTAAGGTTGACAGGGGATGACATACTATTTCAGCTGATCAGTTGTGGGAGTTACAGGAGATAGTTGTGGCTAGTAGGGACATTACCTAACACTACCCTTGGGATCCAGGTGGTGTGGTGCGTCTTTTGTTGCCGAGATTGCTTAGGGACAAGCAATTTCAGGGAGGACGGACTGTAATGTCCCCTTTTTAGCTTGATCCTGTTTGTTGAGGAGTTAGCCTATTATTTGACATTCGTAGGCTAACAGTTTTGGATAGAGGGTCCTTTGTGGCAGTTACCCAGTGATTAGAGATATTACTCCTCAGTTGGATTCAGGTTTTGGCCTTTGCACAAGTGATTTCACTCAAATTGGAAAACTTACTATTTTTAGTAAGTCATCTTTCAGACATTGCTATTTTTAGTAGGGAACCTGATCACAAGGTGATTGGCAATTTTGACCTCCAGTTCAGACAACTTGTCAAAGTAATGAGTATTCAAAGAGATATTAATATTTTAATGGCCTTTAATGATATTTAATTATTAAAGTCAAATTATAAAGTTATAAAATAACTTTATAATAAAGTGGGGCCATTTGAGAGTTATGAGTAATTAATACTCATTAAAAAGAGGCGCCAATAATTAATGCCATTTTCCTAAGTCACGGAGCTAATAATAAAATAACATTTAAATGTTATTTAAAATGCTTTTTATGGGGGTCGAACTTTCAAGAGGAGTATATTAAGAAGCCTTGAGACAAATCGAACTCATGTTGATGATTATTCTAATTTGTCTTTTTTTCGAGAGCTTTGGGATTTGAGAGAAACCAAGGGTTTCTGCCAAGTTTCAAACATTTTCAGACTTTGGAGAACGAAACCTCTTCATAGTCCAGCATTCTGAGGTTGTGAGAGATCAACTGAAGATTGCTCATTGTGCTGGCTTCATACAGAGGTCAGATTTGTGCAGGAAAGAGAAAGAATTCAAAGTATAAATTGGGGTTTGAAGTTCATTTGTAAATCAGATTGCAAACTCCATATTTCATCATTTGTGGTGAAGCCGTACATTTCCTTGAGGCAGTACAAATCTGTACTTGCAGGTCGTACAGCTTCATATCAGCCAGACTGTACCACTTCTAGCTTTGGTGTCTTCTCCTCAAGTCAAAGCGCTTGATTTTTGGGCTTCCAGTTTCAACCTTGGGTGGCATCTAGTCTTCTGGAAGCCATTCCAAATAATTTCAGGCTGGAGAATAAGGGTCTTCAGGCAGGCCGTACAGTTTGTGGACTTCTTCAAGCGGCTGCAAGTAAAAAACAGTTTTTTTTTTAATAATGCATTGGTTGCCTTTTTTATATGCATGTAAGCTATTTGGAATTGTAATCATTCATCGAAATAAGAAGGTCATTCGCAGCTCCATTTTAATTAGTTTGCTTGAGTTGGATGCTTTATTGCAATTTATTTTGCCTGGCACCTTACTTTTATAAAAAATTACAAAAGGCATTTATTTTCAAAAATTACACAAAAACTACAAAACCTTCAACACACAAAACAAAATTGCATTATTCAGCATAGTTTGGGGTTGAGAGATCCCAGGTCTCTTACAAAATACCAGGTCTGATATGAAAATGCAACAAACTGAAACACAAACCAGCAAGCTATGGTGACACCAAAATGTTCATATCTTCAACAAAACACCTCTGATTCACACCAAACTGAAAGCAACCTGTTTATAAGAGCTAGGCGACTAAAACACAAGAGATAGACATCACAAATCAATCCCAAATGGAGCAGCATGTATCCCAATGCAAGGCAGCAAGGTAGGGGTGGCCCATGGAGAAGGGCGACCTCTCTAGAAAATTAACCCTTTCATATTAAAATCTGAAACTTTTGGAAAGGGAGCACCTAGAGCATAGGAATGCTTGGAGCAAATACCCAGAACAAACAAAAAATCACACAAAGAGCCATGATTAAAATCATGCTTCAACCAAGCACAAACCAGCAACCTAAAAACAGAAAATATCATCAAAACTATCAATTGTGAAGCTCAATCTGCAACCCTTGGATGAAGAAGCAGTCTCAATCAGCTAGGCGTTATCTTTCAAACACAAAACCGATATTAGCTAGGAGGTATGCATTCCTCAAAGCAAGGAGCCTGAATTCATTTCAGCAGCAGTCGACATAGTAAACAATGGATGCCAAATGAATGAGCAAAGCCTTGTATAAATAGCACTTGAGCCTGACCTTTCACCTTCTCCTTTTCCCTCCAAAAGGGATGCCTCACTCATAATTAAAATTATTATGTTAAAAAACATTCTTTCTCACACCTTCTTAGGCGTCCAAGGCACATAGGCAACTATTAACATTTTAAAATATTCAAATGTCTCCAAAGGGGCGTCCAACTCCAAGGCCCACATTTAAAAAAAACATTAAGTCATTTCACTAGGCCAAGGGACCCAAAATGAAGTTAAATATTAAAATGACTTAAGTAAATCAATTTGCCAAAAATAAGCCCAAAAGTGTTGAAAGCCAAATTACCAAAACTGCCCTGCCTGAAATGGAAACTGCATTGAACTGCCAAACTGCTGCCAACATAGCACTGCCAAAAATAACACTTGCTAAAATAGCATACTGCTAAAAATAGTAAATGGTTCCAAACTCATTTTAACCACAATCCAAGCAGCCGTCGAAACTTACTAAACGTAGTAAGTCCGGAAAAGTCCTTAGATGCAGACGCATGTCACATCATTCTGAAGCTCTCTGAAAACCCAAAAAGACCCAGAAACCACTCTGCAAAACAAGTGCATGCAAACCCTTGAAAACACCAAAGAAACCTCCAAGCAGCTAGAAACCTTAATTTCACCATCAACAGGACTACAAGCATCCGGAATAGGCTGACGGGCATCAGAACTGACTACTGCTGAGAAGGGGGCATTACAGTTTTCTTTAGAAGCTTTGGAGGGATTGAAGGGTGTCTTTGGTGATTCTTCCCTTTGTTGGGCCGTACCATTCTAAGACAGACTCTTGCAATTAATTTGTAGCATGTTGAGTGATGGATTCAATCCAAAAATCCTTCTAGATAGTTGAATGATGGCCTTTAGACCTAGTCGCTCCTAGTTGCATAGTCTCATTGCTGTTTCATGGGAGTTTTGGTCATGTAGCTACATAATTTTACAGCCAAGTATAGGTCGTACCACTTCTAGCTAGAGAGATGAGAGTTTAGGAATGAAATCGCCCCATATTTCTTGCTTAATCTGACTGGGTTAATGGCATTATGGATAATTTATGTTGGTTTTAGACCTTTGGAGGTGAACTTCGCTAGATTTTATGGAGTTTACTAATTTTCATGGAGATTGCAGTCACTGCTACAGTCCTATAAGCAGCATAAAATACTCAGTTTTAGACCAAATTCCATCACTTATGACAGTTTTTTAAATAATTAATTATAAATTGTCTTTTAATTTTTGTTTTTGGACGATTTAAATATTTATTAATTTTCCCATTTTACCATCTTGTTAGCCTACAAGAAAATTACGGAATTAGGCTAAGGGTCATCTACCAACTTATGCTTGAGAAGGAGACATGACATTTGCTACAAGGGAAAGTAGAAAAAATAAAATTATCCATAGCATTCATTGTGGGTTTGCCTTAGGTGTTGCAAAATGCCCTTTGGTTCTCCTAGTATGCTACCTGTTGTGACCTTTTCACATATCACCCCATTCAAAATGGGGAACCCCTAATTTTTACTTCGTTTGGGTCTTTTGGCTTGATTTTGGTTGTTTTGTTGTTGTCTCTCCTTTGTTCTGTCCGTCTTTCCAGGGATGTGCCCGTCTTTTGGGCTTGAGTTGAAATGTTGGTTGAGTCTGAGAAGTTAGGATTTGCTTTCTTCAAGTCAGTTTGAAGTTCAATTAAGTTGGCTAATTGAAATCTGAGCTTGGCATTGCAGTCAGTTGGCTTCCAACAGGTTCCCATCAAATTTTGAACTGAATCTAACAACTTGCTATTTTTAGCAAGTACTCCATTTAAGGCTTTTCTGCTAAGGTTTTCGAGAAACGGATTGTTACACCAGATTCCAAACACTTCAAAGTACTCACCTACAAAATTTGAGCAAATTCTGACAACTTGCTATTTTTAGCAGTTCTGACTTCGAAGTCAATTTTAGGGTTTGCATGTGTGCTTTTTCAATGCATGTCTGGAGAATCTTTTTGGGTTTTTTGAGACCTTCGTGATGGTATAACATGCAAGCCGAGATGATGACTTTCAACAATTCTGGCTCCAGGAGCCATTTTTAGGGTTTGCATGCAAGATTTTTCGATGCATGTTAGGATATTCTTTATGGGTTTTTCGAGAGCTACACAATGATGTGACATGCAAGACAAGTTGACCATTTTTCATGAACTTACTATTTTTAGCCAGTGCTCACAGGAGGACCAATTTTATGGGTTTTTCTGGGTTTCTTGAGATCTCTCAGGCAGTGTGACATGCAAACACATCCGACAGCTGATTGGTCACTTTTTCAGACACTTACTATTTTTAGCAGGATCACTCCAACAGAGTCACCTAGCACTTTAGTATCACGAACAGAGCAACATGCAACAGAAATGGGGTCAAACGGAGGTCATTTGAGCTACATGCAAGTCAGATTAGGGTTTCCAGCTTCGGGACTCAAAATGAGGGGTAAAACACCAGAATCTACGAAAACTGATGTATCCCATCGTGATCAACATCATTCAAGCTGTCTACTGGCAAAATTTGAGCGCAATCCGAGTACTTACTATTTATAGTAAGTCACCTACAGAACTGGGCTATAAATAGCAGGTCAGCATGAAGCACCAGTGTGAACAGATCAGTTAACCCATGAGGATCACGTCAGGCGAATTTCAAGAAGAATGGAGTTGCAGAAGTGTGAAAATCAGGAAACTTACTAAAAATAGTAAGCAGGGCAAGCAAGGTGTGAACGCCTGAAGAAACTTCTAAGTCTGAAATTGGCAGGAGAGAGGCTCAAATGCGCCCAGATTGAGGAAGGGTGATAAAAAACTTTCTAAGTGTCTGGAAATTCCTGAGCACACCTCCAAATGCGCCCATGTTGAGGAGAGGGTGGAGAAAATTTGTCCAAGGCATAAAAATTCCTCCTCCACCCCTAAAATGCGCCCAACTTGAAGGAAGTTGAAGGGAAAACGTCTAAGGCATTGAAATTTCCTGCATCACCCCCTAAATGCGCCCATATTGAAAAGGAGTGCTGGAAAAGTTTCTAAGTCGTGAGGAAACTCCTCTACCACCCATGAAATGCGCCCTTGGCAAGGTGGATGCTTAAAATGTTTCTAAGTGTTCAAAATTGGCAGGACAGACCCCCAAATGCGCCCAAGTCATGGAGGGATGTTGGAAGATTATCTAAGGCATTGAAAATTCCCCCTCAACCACCTAAATGCTCCCTGTCTTGAGAAGGAGATGAAAAAATATTCTAAGGCACAAAATTACCTGACCCCCTGTCAAATGCGCCCATCAGAAGCAAGGGTGAAAGAAATTTTCTAAGGCAAGTGAGAAACTAGCAAGACCACCTTGAGAATGCGCCCTTGATAAGATGTTGCCTCAAAATTCTTCTAAGTATTTGTAAATGGCAGGAGAGAAGCTCAAATGCGCCCAAGCTTGTAGAGGAAACATGAAAATTTGTCTAAGTGTTGTAAACTAGAAGCACTGCACCCAGAATGCACCCTAGGGGATAAGAGGCATGAGAAATTTTCTAAGTATTGGTAAATGGCAGGAGGCCCATCAAAATGCGCCCACCTTGTGAAGGATGCTTGAAAATCATCTAAGGCATCATGATTGGAAGAAGGACCCCTAGAATGCGCCCAACATAGGAGGTGGCTAAAAAAATTTCTAAGTCAAGTGAAATGGAAGCATGACCCCCATAATGTGCCCTAGCAAGGAAAGATGTTGGCTTGAAATTTTCTAAGTATGAAAAACTGAGAGTGGCACCCCCTAAATGCGCCCTAGCATAGGAGGAGGTTGAAAACATTCTAAGTGTGACAATGGAACCTCCACACCTCAAATGCGCCCATATTGGGGGGTTGACTTAAAAATTTATAAGTGTAAAAAAATGAAAGTTGGACTCCTGAAATGCGCCTAGCATGTTGTGAGGGCTAGGAAAATTTTCCAAGGCATTGAAGATGTGAGTAAGACCCCCCCAAATGCACCTAGCTTATGAAGAGGAGTCAGGAAAATTTCTAAGTGTTTGAAAATGAAAGTGCAAGTTATGAAATGCGCCCAGCTTGTGAAGGTGCAAGAAAGATTTTCTAAGTCATAGAAAATGAAAGTTGATACCCTCAAGTGCGCCCATAAAGTGAGAAAATGTGGAGTAGGCAAACCTTAGTAGAAAATATTTTTCAAGGGTGTAAAAAAATTAAATTAACCCCTTCAAGTGTACCCTTGAATATAATAAGGTTGTGAAATATTTTCTAAGGGGGGATTTTCTCAGGAGGTTTTGAATATTTTTACAGGAGTGAAATAGATTGATGAAATTTTCCAGAGGAAAATAAAATTCTTCTAAGGCAGAGATATCAAGGAGTGTAGTTTTCTAAGGAAGGAAACAAAAGCTAAAGGGGTCTTAAATATGCCTAAGGGGGAATGGATGAAGACATGAAAATTTTCTAAGGTAGGAAGAGCCTTCTTATGGGCCTTCAAGATGAAGTGTTGAGCTCCTAAA
>VDFB02059939.1:0-35913 GCA_007258455.2 Sequoia sempervirens
ACAAGGCTTTCAAGAAAACTATATACGTTGCAGCTAAGTATTTTCTAGTTTCGTAGTTTACTAACTACAACTAAGCTAATTACTTTAAATCTATCCAGTTTCCTCAAGAAAATAGAGCATGAGGAAATTGAGCGGGAATGACTATTTGATGATAAACGAGTATAGATTCTCAACTTGAAGGCAAGGTGGCACATCTATCAGCTCAATCTAAACAAGTTTATTACTCACAAAACACCATACGGTAATCAAGAACAGATTCTCAACTTGAAGGCAAGGTGGCACATCTATCAGCCCAATTTGAACAAGTTTATTGAACACAAAACAGAGTCAATCTAACTAAGGAAAGAATTCACCATCATAATTGCATGAAACCCAAGTGGCACAACAATTCATCATAACAGTAAATACACATGAACAAATACAGAACGAGCAATATTGAAGGCAAGGTAGGCGCAACATATATTTCTCTCTCATGCAAAAGTTATGTACAAATGAGCAAAAACTCTTATTTATAGACATTAAAAGGTGTAGGGAACCCTAAAATCACCTTGAGTCAACTACAGTCTTGCAATGCATGCAAGATTATTGCTAAACCTCAGGGTTACCCGGGGACGCGTTCCCCCCCCCCCCAAAATCCCCCGTCCTGGGTACTGGGGGACGGCAAGGGGACGACAGAGGACCATCCCCCTTTTTGCAAAATTTTTAGGAAACGTCCCCGAAATGGGGGGATGGCTAGGGGACGGCTGACAAGTCCCGGGGACGGCCAGGGGACTTGGGGACGGCCAAGGGACAGGGACGACCAGGGGACTTGGGGACGGCTAGGGGACGGCTAGGGGACTTGGGGACGGCCAGAGGACTTCTAGGAGTCCCCTGGCTGTCCTCAGGACAGTTAGCCATCCTAGAAGTCGCCTGGCCGTCCCTAGGATGGTCAACCGTGCCCCGCATCAAAGCATGGTCAAAACAAAACATAAAACACATTTTCATAGCAAGGGAGTGTGAACTTAATTATGTCCACCCATTAAATAAATTGGTGCCACTGCTTGATGACTTGAAACTTTGGATAAGTGTAACTGATACAATTATTCAAGAATCAATATTGGTTTATGTACTGAGGTGCCAAGATGAATTCCAGTGAATAACCCAACACTTAGTGCTTGTTCTCAATGCTACTGTGCCTCATAAATAAGTCTCACAGGTCTTACTCTATTTTGAAGATGATACATAGCGGGCCTTGGGACATCTGATCATGCAAAACAATAACATGGTAACTGTGCAGATTATTTGCCTAATGCAACTCACTATCATTCTCAGAAGGCTGCACTCCCTTGTTCCAGTTATCAATAAACAAAAAAATTATCATCAGAGTATCTGTTTTCTTAGTTCAAAATCAAGCTTTCCATTGAATAAATTCTAACTTATTCATTAAGATCAATGCATACCCAATAAACCATATCAACTTGAACACAAATGTTATATGTGAATGTTCTATAGTGTATATTATGCATGCCTTATCCATGTTATCTATTGAACATTTAAAATTTCCCTATATTTTTAAAATTTTCCCTATATTTCTATATAGCCGTCCCCTGCCGTCCCTAAATTTGGCCTCAAAAATCGGAAACTTGGGGACTCGTCCCGCCGTCCCCTACCGTCCCCATCCCGGAAACTTGGGGTAACCTTGCTAAACCCTAATAAAGTAAACTATACAGTTAACTGGAAAATACCATCAGTTAATCGATACATCTAATCTAAATGGACAATGTGCAAGCATGCACATCCTTATTGAAAGCAAAGTTAACTGGAACACTACCTTTAGTTAACTGGAAACCCTAATCCTAACTCCTGTGAAGATAATTCCAAGGAAGAGATAAGCATGTATGAAATCAGCAAGTGAACTCAAGACTGAAAGTCGAGTTAACTGCTGCTCTTGACTCTAACCTCGAAACTAACTGCAGGTTCCAACTGGCAGATCACTCCAAGTCATCTCGGTCCAACACCTCGACCAAGAATTCATCAATCACTCTGTCTTCTGAAACTTTAACACTGTCCAAAACAATAATCTGTTTCTTCAATTCCCTGTCACTCTCCTTGATCGTATGCATGTATTCTCTGACATCTTTAGTCGCCTTCTTGAAACTAGCTGAAATCTTTGAAATGTTTTCCAGCTTAGCCGCCACAGGATCTCCTTCAAGGTTATCACAAATCAGCTTCTCAAACTCAGCTTGCACTACATTCAGTGCAATATACGTGCCATCTTCAAGAAGGTAATGACACGGAATCTGAACAACAAAACCACTGACGAGTGCAAGAGTTTCGACAACGTTATCCTTTAGTGAAAATAACTTGGTAGAGATCTTTTCACATATCTCCATTTTGAAAAGGTGCTGCTCTTTCCAAGTGAAAACCTTGTCTCTATCTTCATCAATCTCCAAGGCATCATATGCAACAGACAACTGAGATACAAGAACTCGATCCTTGGCTAAACTCTCTGCAACTGAAATCTCGAGCAGCTGGATGCCTTGACGAAGTTTATGTGCGTCAATCCTCAATTGATACAAATCCATAAGAAGATGCTGACCTGTAACAATTAAGCTTTCAATCCAGTTGTCCAAAAGTCTGCCATGATTGACTAACTGATCCAGCTTTCGTTGTTCTGCAAGTGTATTATGTGGAAGAACAGGCACTCTACCCGAATTTTCTTGGACAAGATCAGAGATATATTGTCGAAGTTGACTGTTCTCAGCCTTAAGCAGTGCCTTATCTTCTCCATCCTTCGTGATGCGTTCTTCAAGATTATTGGTAACAATCTTAAGAAGGCTCACGTCTGTCTCTCGAGTGGTCCTGCCAGGATTTGCCTTAGTGAAAGTAAAGTCACCAACTTCAACTTCATCTAGGCTTTCACCCTTTGGAGGAGTAGCAACCTCTATAACAATCTCTGACTCTGGAGTCTTCTCGATAGGCACCTGCTTCTTGATTTTCTTGTTCTACCTCTTCTGATAAGGCTCACCGAACTCAGATAAATCAAGATTGTATGAAGGTTCTCGCCTTTGTCTCCCAAAAGACCTCTCAAGCCAACAAGACTGAACAATATTAACAATCTAAGGAGAGAGAGTCCTTGATGTATCAACCTGTGGTGGTTCGGTTGTCTCTGATCCTACTCCAACTAGTATCTCAGGCTCTGAATCTATATCAATAGGTTGCACATGTGATGAACTAGGAGGTGAAACATGAGGCTCAGCCTGAATGACTGTCTCCATTGGATCTCAGGTGCATTCTCTACTTGCTTCTGCTTCCTTTTACCAGTAATCCTCTTTCTTGTGTTTCCACTGAGTCTAACTCCTTCAGGTGGCATCACAATAGCCTTGACCCGAGGCCTTGACCTCGAAGTAGAAGGCAATGAAGAAAAATTCACTGGTGGCTCTGCTACAGGAACTGACTTTCGCTTCCGTTTACTCTCCAAGAACTGCTTGCTGGTCTTGATAACCAATCTAGACACATCCTCAATAGAAGTATTCTCCTTAGCATACCAATCTAGTGTGCCCACTGACAGCCGAGCAACTTGATCCTTGACATATGAATTGAGAAGAACCTCTCCATCATCATCTGATAGACCATCAACATCTTCTGATAGGTAATCAGAGAGCTGAGTAATAGTGAGTCTACAATAGTGATGACGACGAACCTTGAATTCATCTTTACAATTAGCCCAAAAATCTTCAAGTGCTGGCTTATGTGCAATCCCTCGCTCCAACTTGGCTGCATAGTGACCCAAAGGATCATAGGAACGCCTCTCAATATGAAACTTAAGTTTGAATCTTTCCATCTCAGTTGACATATGCCTGGCATCTGCCGTATTCTTGCATTTTAAAATGCCCAATCCAAACGGAAAAGTAGCTGCAGACTTATGACGACTGCGAAGAAACGAGTGAACATGTTGAACCTGTCTGAGAAATTCCATGAAGATGATCTTGTCTGAAGAGTACCTTGGTAACATCAAAGGCTCTCCAACATATCCATAAACCCGGATGTATGTGAAAGTAGGGAATTGGATAAAGCAATCCGCCCAAATCTCCATTGCTGATTTTGCTTCTGCAGAAATATGAATGTGCATTTCGTTGTCAAGATCTTTGACTGTCCTCATGGAAAAATGATCATTCACTGCTTGGAAATCTTGTTCAGATTTAGAAAACTCCAACTGAGAATAGTACTCGTGAACACACTGAACACCAAGAGTCCCGTTAGTTTTAGGTGTCTATAGCTGCCTTGAAATGCAACTAAGTAGACCAAGTAAGACACCATATGAAACCCATGAAACTTGAGAAAATTAGTAATCTACTGATGTAGGCAATCGCTAATCAACATAGCCCAGTCAAAATGTTCTGTGCCATCAAGGATCCTGGAAATGATGTAAAACATCCATGATCGAAAAGTACTAGCATCTTCTTGACCTGTAACCCGATTAAGCAAAGTTATCAAAACAACCACCTCGTCCTTGAATTCACCACGACCAACCTTTTTAGGCATGTTAGTCGTCTGAACCTTCAACCATCTTCGAGTCACCTTTCTCTGTGAACGTTCTTGATCTCCATCCCATATCTTCTCACAGGCGTCAATAACCACAGTGAAATTATCCGAACGAGAAGGAATAGCAAAGCACTTCTCTACATCCTTTGGCTTAAGACTGCAGATAACTCTCCCATCAACTGATCTGATTGTCGTGAAGACGAGTCGTAATGCTTGATGCAAACAAGAACAAACTCGAGATCAAAAGTGGTGACGGGAATAGATGCCGCTGCCAGCAACCCGGAACGTTCAAGATTTCTCAATGAATTGCTGCTAACACCCTCTAAACTACTCAAGTTAACCACTGGATAAACATGACCTAAGTCCATGTCTGAAGTTTTAACAAAATCATGTATAAGAACTGATTTGGTTCTATAATCAATGAGATTGAACTGCATTTTGAAAATGAAGACTTTTGACTGTAAAGTTGAATATATTCGGACAACTTTCCGAAAAGTCTGAAAATCTCTAGACAAGGCTAAAAATAGCCTATGGCGGGAAAAGTTTTCGAAATTTTTTTGAAATGTGGGTTTTGTGCAGAATCAAATTCTAAGACAACCCAGATCAACAAAAAATCGAAAAACTGAGTTTCAGACCCACATGCAAAGAGATTCTCAGAAAAAAGCACAGAGCTTCAGAATGAAGGCTGGAGGCAATTTTCTCGAAAAAATCTAAGACATGGGTTTTGCTGCAAATGTTGAAGTATGCGAACCCAGATGATCAAATTCTGAAAATATGCTGAATTTCTTTGACATGCGTAGAAAGTACCTAAGATGAGAAATAGAAGAAATAAGACAAAAGAAAGAAGGTTTTATTTGCTCTGCTTCAGTAGAATTCGCCTATCTCTGTCTTGAATTCGATGTAACATGCATGCAAATTGAAAACAAAGTCTGGAATATTCTTCTTTTGAACAAACTGAATCCATTGCTACGAAGAACGCTGAAATCTGACACCTGTAGCACACCTTCAAATCACTGTTTGCTCAAGAAGAATGTATTTCTCTTAGCTTGGGATGAAGAATAATGGACGCCTGAGTCTGAATAAATAGACTTTCATCACTAATATTCGTAACAAATGCATGCAAAGACAAAAATGCCCTAAATAGGGCGCCATCTTCAAGACTAAAAGTCGCCATATTTTAAGACTTTAGTTGTAAAATCCATGTTAAAGCACCATGCATATCAAACTCCAGTTGACAAGTCCATATTAAGTTGCCATATTTGAAAACTCAAAATCCATGCTTTAGGAACTTTAGTTAGAAAACCTAACTAAGGTGTCACCTTTAGAGACTGAAGTTAAAAATCCATATTAAAGCGCCATCTTCAACAACTTCACAAAAATGCAAAAATGTGCCATGCTTTAAAGCTTAAGTTGACTTTTGACATGCACTTCAGTTAAGTGGACATGCAAAACAGTAACTCAACATGTAGAACTGAAAAAGCGCTCAACATGCTAAGATGTCAACTGGGGATGACAACCCAAAAATCGTTCAGTTCAACTAAAAGTCAAAATTCAAATATTTAAATAATATTCAAAATTCCTCTTTTAGGTGCACATGTGATTTTAAGTTTGAAAAATCAACTTTGACTTTTGGCGTTTTTCTCCAGACTCGAGCCATTTTTTGATGAAAACTGAAATTTGAACCTCTTCCGGGACCTCTGTTCAATCCCTGACACCGGCTGACTGACCTCACCGATTGACTGGCTGATAGGTGCATTGCAGAGCAGGACAAAAACTGATCAAAAGACTCCTTGAGACTACAGACCATAAAACTAAGGCCTGAAGCCTCAAAAATCCAAGCGCCCTTTTCAAAAGCTACTCTTTTTCTCAGACTTAGTCAAATTTTCTCCATCTTCATCTCATACGAAGGGAAAAACGAATCCTCCATAACTTCTGACTGACAAAGCTTCAGGACTAGATAAGTGGCTCACTGCGGAGTTGACTTCATTCCACACGATAACTGCAAAGGCACATTTCTTCAGAAAACATCATCCGAGGGGTGAAAATCAAGGGCGCCTTTTTGAAAAGGTGCTCTTTTTCCTCTAGAGATGGCCATTTCTTGAATTGACCAAAATAACACAAAAACTTCGACTACAGGCTGACAGGTCATCTTCTGATCTGACGGAGACAGGCAACGGAGAACTGGACCTAACACGGACAAGCTGAATATCTGAGATCACCAAAAAGAAGGCATTAAAGGCTTCAAAAGCTCAGGCGCCTTTTTGAAAATGTGCTCTTTTGCTTTTTCCTTGATATTTTGACCAAGATTTAACCCATGTTTGACCTCTGGCTCAGGTAATCCAGCAACTCAGATTCACCCACTGACAGATGCATTGCGAAGCCTGAGCAAATGTGAGACAAACATCTTGGGTGGCATTTAGTCACAAACCTTCATTTAATACTTCAAAAAGATGGGTGCCTTTTTGAAAAGCTGCTCTTTTCTCCAGTGTTAAACCAATTTGTCGTTTCTCTCATTTTCCGCTATATCTCCCGTAACTCGAGCAAAACAGGTCCGTTTGACAGGCTTGATAGCTTGTTGCGAAGCTCACATGATGTCAGACAAATGTCTGCTGGAGGTGACAAACCCTAAAAACAGGATCTAAGCCCCTAAAAGATAGGGTGCCTTTCTAAAAATGTGCTCCTCTCTCCAAAGATAGAGAGATTTGACGACCTTCCTTCAGATTTTCACTTTCCTCAAAATTCTTCAGTAATAGACTGACATGAAACTGACACAAGCTCTATATTCGAAAAAGCCCAAAAATGACCTTCTAACATCACTTTAACAAAGTTAAGACTATATTTAGCAAAATGCCTTAGTGAAGCAAAACATTTGAGTTTGGGTACAACAGGTAGGTCCCGTGAAGTGAAAGTTATACCAGTACCACTATCAACAGGTTGTGCAGAGGGGATGGGTTGGTGCAAGAAGGAAGCCATTATGCACACTAGACAACACTTTCATAGAGTCCCTAAAGGTTGATGGATAAGACGGTGACCCAATTAATGTTTCGTTGTGCAATACCTTTGGAACCTTCCAACTACGCCAACTAGGGGTCGTAGGTTGGGTTGTAAGGCGACAACCTTACAACACTCGCACCTACAACACTCCTAGAGTACGAGGAAAGGACCTATTAGGATCGCAAGGACGGAACCAAAACGGTTCATGTTGGGTTCACCAAAAGTGTAAGAGAGGGGGACCACCGCATGCAAGACCCCAGGTCACGGAGGGCCAAGACGCGAGAGGCTGCCCTAACTTACCTCAGCTAAGTGTATTGCAAGAGAATGCGAGGTGAGAATAATAAGGACTGTGAGGCCTCTTAGTTATTCTACAGACCCAAAACACAGTAAGAGGCTAGGTGAGCCGGTTTCTAGGTTTAACACTACGTCTTAGAAAGCTCTCTGTTTGAGGACAAAAGCGTGGTCTTTGGACGTCAGCGCGGCGCGCTGGCATCTCAAAAGTGCCCTGTCATCCATACGGCTAGACAACAGTGAGGACGAGGTCAAACCAACAAAACTAGCTAACGGCCTAGCGGACTAACTAAAGTGCCAAAATGATGTGATTAAATAAATAAAATACTCTCTAATATTATAAAGAAAATATGCAAGAGTAAAGAGAATAAGGAGGATCTCACTGAGGAATTCGTTCGCTAGTTGACCCCTTGAAGAGCACGTACTCCTACACGCAACAAGAAAGGGAAAATGTTGGGTGGCTGTATAGGGGCCTGCCTCTGTCAGACCCCCATTTAGGTGTTTCCACCTCCACGGACAGCCAAGGAAACGAGATCAAGGGAATAAAGTAGTAAAGAGAAAAGAAGCACTACAAAACAGTGTTATGCTATTCAACCAAGTGATAGAGGAGAGGAGAGGAGAGGGAAGCTTACCACCTCCACCAAGAGCACTCAAGGCTGCTTGGGGGAGAAAATGAGAGTATTCGAGCCTCTGCTGCAATGGTGTGGTCCCAAACTTGCTCTACCGAAGTGATGGAGTGTTGCTTTGGCTGCAATGGAATGCTTGAATGCTTGGAGTGAGTGAAAGTGAGTACTTGAGAGCTTGAAAGTGAATGTGATAGTGCAAGAATGGATGTTTGATGTGGTGAAGAGTTGGATTGAATGTTGAAGGGATGTGTTGATGCATATTTTGTGACACACGAAACATTAGAATAAAATGCCCAAAGACACCCTATCCTCTCTTGAAAAACCACCACATATGCTAAGATTGCGAGAAGATCATATGGCGATTCCAAGGTTCCTTATGTCAGGTTTTGACGTATGGATAAGTTCAATGGTCATTGTGATATGCTGGTAATACAAAGGGACTTATGCTAGGCTTGTTCAATTTACAATGAAGGTCTAGACAATGAAGCTCTATTGTTTGGGTCTTGGATCAAATAAACTAAAAAGGAGATAAGGATTTAGAATTTCTAATCTACTTCCTAAGAATTCAAGAGATAGTATTGACTTGGTGAAACCAATAACCACGCTTTGCTTCGCCACGCTCAACGACAACTACACAAAGTGGGTGCAATCTTCAAGGGAGTGTGCTTATGATTTTCACGTCATGAATAACTACCATCAAATCAAACAATATTTATCCAGATAGAAGTTAAGCATCCACAAAGTAAGCTCAGACTAACTTTACGCATTGAATGAAAATCATCCATTCAAATTAAGTATGAGCAAAAGTTTCACCATAATCAATACTTATCAGATCTTGCATTCATCTAACATGCATGAAATAAAACCTAAACTATGATGAGGGATAAGAACCATACCAATTCCAAAATAAGAGAAGTAATCACCATCAGAACAATGCATGTATTACTTATTACTTTGGCAGTCGTACGCAACAATTACTTATCTCAACATGTTTTGCAACATGCTCCCATGCTTTACAAATGAGGGTTGAGCTCAATTAATAGGCTTCCCAATTACAATTCAATGGCCAAGATTGATTTAGGATCAATGGCCGAGATTACAAAATAAAACCCTAATTAGGGCTTGTCATAACTAACTCCTCGACCAATGAGAAAAATACATTCAAGGACACTTGTCCTTTTTGCTAAATATGAACCAACAATAAAATAGAAAGTTGTTGCATGGTGGAGTGCCGGGTTCATTGAATCTGGACGTGCTGACTTGGAACAATTTGATTGGTTGAGGCGCCACTTTAGCAGGTTGGATGTCCTCCTTGGTCACTTTGTTTGTTTTTCCATGTTCTTGCCTTAGAATATTTTTCTTGCCGATGACTCTGTCCTTTGTGCTTGTTTCCTCCTAGCTTTGATCCTGGATTCCTTTTGATTTCTTCTTCTCACTTGCGCTTGAGGTCTGGAAGTCTCCCCTTGGAGCAGATGTTTATACTTGAAGTCATTAAGGTTTTCTTTTTTGATTGCTTTGAAATTCCTACAAGCGCCTTGAATTTGGAGAACTCTCCTATGTTTTTGCCACAATGGAGGAAATTGGAACTTTCTCTGTGAAGAATTTCCCATACTTAGCCAAATTTTGGCTATTCAATTTCATTTTGTAATACCTTCATGTGGACCATTTAGCATTTAGCCAAGGTTTCGGATGAACTTTGCCTGTGCATTTGTCTTCAATTTTGAATTTGGCTTGTGCTATGTAGAACAAATTCCATCCTTAGACAAGGATTTTATTCACTTCCTCTTTACTTTTCCTCTTTATTCCTCTTGTTTTCCTTCCAACACTTGGTCAATTTTCTGAATTTTTCTCCTTGGGCGGTCCTTACTTTTATGCCAAAGTCGGACTTTGCATCATGCTTGCCATTGTGCTTGAATGTTAGGACATGCCTTCTTTAAGCAAAGTCAGACTTTACTCATGTTTGGACAATCACTTCTTGGGCAAGGTCGGACTTTTCATTGGTTTGGACATCTTTCTTTCTAGCCAAGTCAGACTTTATTGATCTTATGCCAAGGCAAACTTTGTTAACACTTAAACATTTTCTCCCTTGGCCAAAGTCGGACTTTGAAGTGGTTTGGACATCCTTCCCTTGGGCGAAGTCAGACTTTGAGTTGCTTTGGACATTCCTTACTAGAGGGAGGTCGGACTTTGCATTAGTCTGGACATTTTGCCTAGGTTAGAATTTGAAGTGCTTGTGCCAAGTCGGACTTGCTAGTGGTTTTGCCATCCTCTTCTCTACTTCCAAGCGGACTTTCTTGGTGCCTTGACAAATGCATGGCGGGCTTCAAGGTAAGTTTTCCATGCTAAGAGGTGGGCGGACTTTGGAGTCTTCTTTCCAAGATGCAAAGCGGACTTCATAAATTTGTTTCCAAGAGGTGGCGGACTTCACAAACTTCATGCCATGTTTATTTGATGCCTAGGAGGACTCCCTTGAGCCTTTGACACTTTGTGGTGGACTTCCTAATGCCTTTGACATTTTCATTTTCTTCCCCAAGTCGGACTTTCTCTCTGCCTTGCTAGACTCTTGGCGGACTTTGCTAAGTGCTTGACGTTTTCTCCTTGGTGCTAGCGCGGACTTCCTTTGTGTCTTTCCAGGTGTATGGCGAACTTCATCTCTGCTTAGACAAGTGCAAGGCAGACTTTCTTACGAGCTTGGACGTCCCTCATTTCTCTCCAACCTTGGGTGGACTTTGCACTAGATTTGACAAGTGCATGGGCAGAATTTTCCTGTTTCTTACTAAGGCTTGGCGGACTTCCTTGATGCCTTGCCATGTCCATTTCTCCTTCCAAGCGGACTTCTTGAAGTGTCTGACATTTTCTTTGCCCTTCTTTTGGATCGTCAAAACCCTCGCCATATGACTTTTTCTTTATTTTTCATGATTTTTGCTTGATTTTCATGATTTTTACTTCGGGTGGCTTGAATTTTTTATTCTAAAAATGGAAACGTTGACTCCATGACCCGGGTTGACTTTCTAAAAATAGAAAAGGAAAAATCCCTAAAAAATAGGAGTCACAGATTGGTCCAAAAATGCCAAAAATGAAAAAAGCAAAAAAACAAAAATCCCTAAAAAATAGGAAGTGTCAGAATTGACTCAAAGCACAGGTGATCCTCGTCTTCCGGACCTTCTAAGCACTTCCATGACGTTTAGGCACTGTTTTGGGGTTGAATTCCCAACTTGGCTTGGATGACTCTTCAAAACTTTAACTCCTCATTGTAAAAGAAACATGGTAATTAGCAGTTGCGACGCCAAGGCAAAAAACCCAAAAAGAAAAAACAAAGTGTCCCCATTTGCAATGGGGCGATGTGTGGAAAGGTCACAACAGGATGAATTTGAAGAAAGGATGGAGAAAAACGACCATATTCGGGTCGGTCGGCCGAAGGGGGCATTACAACTTCACCTCCAATGAGAAGTGTAACGCCTCTATAGGTTTAGCCGCAGGAATCTGCCAGGGATGTAAGCGTGCTGCGTGGATGTCTGCACGCTATGCGGGCGTCCCCGACAGAAACGCCTCCACTGACGCTCATAACAGGTGCCAAGTGGGATGCACGCAGCGGGCTTAGGTGGAATTAAGCCTCCAATCTTGGTTTTCTAAGGTGGGTAAAGGAAAAAAGAGGCTTTGCACATGGGGTGCAAATTCACTCTTATATAGACGTGTGGAATGTGGTAGATTTTTCTTTTGTCTGAGATGTGTTTCCATCAAGATAATTCAATGATAAAATATGGTTCTTGGTAATTGATAATGCGAAAGCCCTCTGAATATGTTTAACAGTGTTCTTGCTGGCACTGAAATAGAGTCCATATGAAAAGTTATGGCAGAAAAAGCCATCAATGACCTAATTATAAACTTGGTCCTCTTTGAATCATTTGGTATTCGTGCATTGATATAGTGCTGATGCGGCACATGTATGACACTTCGGACTAGAGGAAGCATTCTTGTTTTGATATGTGGTATCATGAATTGGCACTAGTGAGTCTCACTTATGGACACTTTTTCTTATGAGGCGAGATACATGCTACTTGCACTTAGCATATGATGTGTCTGTTCAAGATCATGACATTATTTAGAGCATTAGATTTAGGCACTTGAGTGTTTGGATGCTTGGCAGCTCACATGATGTATATTGATATATCAATCTAATGAATTTGTGAAATTATACTTCTTCAATTCTGTTGAGAGGTCAGAGGATATTTACAATTTTTACCTATAATAAATGAAGTTTCCTCTTAACTGTTTTTGGCTGATCTTTGAAGTATTTCAAATAAATATTTTGTAACTTCATTGTTGAGTTTAGGCATTTTGACCTTTCAACATTTTAATTAATTAGGCATGCAAGTTTGAGCTTCTATTTATTGGCCAAAAAAAAATTGTGTATTTTGACTTTTTTTTATTGATGAAAGTCAAGTTTGTGTTAAATCAAAAAGGTTAAGGCATTTCATATGCTCTAGTGCTGAGTAAAACAAAATAGCTGAGCTTTGCTATAAAGCTCGAGAGAAGAGAAATCATTTCATTCTAAGCAAATCACAACCAAAAATAGCTGATCCTATAATGACCAATTCTTGATATCACACCAGTCTTAATCCATTGTTTGGGCCAAAGAAATGAGACTCTCTAGCACTCACCAGGACTTGGTGAGTCCCGAGTCGAATCCGTCTGGCCGAGTTTTGGGGGCTTGGACTCAGACTCGGCCGAGTCCTGGTTGGACTCGTTGAGTCTGGCAGACTCGCTGGACTCACTGAGTCCAGGAGAGTCCTGTTGACGTGGTTTTTGAGACCGCACCAACACAGAATAAAGTCTCCCAACGGACACTCTATCCTCTCTTGAACAAAGTATTCAGCATGCTAAGATTGCGAGTAAGATCATGCTTTCAACTCCAAGGTTCCTTGAGTGCGAATAGGCTCAGTTTGGCTCGATGTGATATTGCTGGTATGTCAAGGGGACTTACACAATTGTTTGACGGCTAACAACAAACAGTAGACTAAGGGCTTTCGTGTGATTCAAATGATTTGGCAGGTGAGCGCAAGTTTCCTAATTCTAACCGGAAATGAACTGAATTAAAAAGGGGTGTAGGGCCTAAGAAGTTAATGTTCTATTCTAAATGCAGGATATGTGGAGCTTTGTTTCAATAGACTTCAACCGGATTTCACCTAGCCTCCGTCGGACAGCCTCAGCAAAATCGGTGCAATCTTCAAGGGAAATAGCAAAAGATGTTCAAATTATGACTTAACATGCATACACCATCACAACGACGCATATAAGCATATAAATCACAACTGAAGTTAAACTCAAGGTAATGTCCAGTTGACCACACAAGGCGAACTTATCATCAACAAGCCGCTAGTGGTATGGAATAAAGCGAAGCTATCTCAATAAAACACCACACACCAAAGTAAGCTACTTGCATGAATTTAAGCTACTTGGATACGAAAGGAAGAAGAAACCTTGCTAGCATTTCATGACAAGACGAATTCCATCATCAATGAAAAGATCTATTATCATAAAATGTGTTACACAACAATCTCCTCAAAAGTTTTCAAAGGGAAAACTTTCTTTCCTCTCCAAATTATGCAAAAATGCTCTACAATGCTACACTATCTAATTCTAATGCTAATGCTCTCTCAATGTCTACTATTCCAATGTCTAATCTAATTCTTGGATTACAAATGAGGGGGACTCCCCCTTTTATAGCTAGCCAAGTCCCAAAGGACGGCTAGGGTTACAATCAATAGAGTGGCCAGAATCGTGCCACCTCAGCCCTAAATAATATTGCCCTAAAAACCGCCACAGAGGAGAGTGGGGTAATAAATGCGCCATAATGTCCACCATCATCCTTCTAGAAGATTCCACTTGTAGACGCGTTCACACTGTTCTCGATCTTCTTTCTTGGCGTTGTTCTTTATTTCTTCCACTTGAGGGTCTTCATCTTCGTCACTTCGAATTATACTAAGTCTTAACACTTAGCCATTTTCTTGCAACTTTCTTCCTTTCGAAATTGAAACTCGCGACTTTATCTTCCTCCGAAGGTTGTAATATCATCGTGCCTCATCACTTCAAGTCATCACACTAAGTCATCATCGTTTGGCCTCGACGTTCCTCCTGCAAAACAAGCAAGGAGAAGGGTATTAGAATACTTCGTGATATAAACTTAACTCACTCACCTGATCCTCACGCCTTGATCTCCAAGCGTTCATCGCCAACTTCGTGTTCAAATTCTTCATGCCTTAGCCAATTTTTCAATCCATCCTCTTCAAGGGCGTGTCATCTTCAACTGCATCTTCAAGAAATTCATTTCACCTGCTGGAGCTCTTGAAAACGCATTTTCTTCATTTTTGCCTTAGAAAGTTTTCAAATTTCCCTTAGGAAAATTCATCAATCCGGTGCCCATTTAAAATCTTCATCCCAAAATTCTCGACAAGCTGTGGAAGACCTTAAAATCAACTCCTCATCGATAATCTTCGATACCCAGAAGAAAATTTTCTCCAGAACGCATCGAACCCATGGGTGCACAACGAACGGGTTCATTTTATTTCTCTGAATTTTGAACCTTAGAAAATTATTCTTTCAACAATTTTGTTCTCGTTCTTCGATCCCCTCTGAGAATTTTGCTCTGACTTGGAAAATTTTTATCAATCTTGTGGAGCTGACATTCACTGACTTCATCTCTGGCAACTCTGCTCGTGCTTCAAGGAAAATTCCATCACCTCTCTAGACTTGGGCATTTTTCTAAGGGAGAAAATATTTTGTGCCTTAGAAAATTTTTGAATCACTTCGAAAATCTTGCCTTAGAAAATTTTATATCCAACTTGATCAACTTTGCCTGTGAAAATATCAACCTCACTTAGAAATTTTTTTTTATGAAGGCGCCTAGCACATTTTATTCTCTAACACCACCTTGCATTTTACTTCACATTTGGAAAAATATTTATTTGAAGCCCCAACGCCTTAGAAGAAATCCTCACCACTTCATCTTATACTCCACCTTAGGCGCATAGCACACTTTGAGGAAAAATTAAAAACCACGCCTAGGCAATTTTCTTGTGTTCACCACACCTTAGCAAATTTTCCTACGCCTTAGAAAATATTTAAAATCACCTTAAGACTCCCATCTCCCTAGGCGCATATAGCATTTGAAGAGGAATTTAAAATCACGCCTAGGCAATTTTCTAACACACACGCCCAGCAAAATTTCTCTAAGGCCCACCACCTTGGGCGCATTCTACACATGATGGAGGAAATTCAAAAATCACGCCCAATACTCTCCTTCACCACCTTGAGCGCCTAACACTTACCATCTTTCACCACGCTTTGGCAATATTTTTCACCTTAATTACCACCCTCATTCACCATTTACTATTTAAACATGGGCGCATTTGAGCCTATCCACTGGATGACTCTTCAACTTCATTTTTTTGTCTTTACATGGCCCACTTTGGGCGCATTTTGCCATGCAAGAAGGATGAACTTGACTTAGAAATTTTCCTTGACTCTTTTATGAGGTGGGCGCATTTTGCACATAGAGGAGGACAAAAACTTTTGACTGCTTTGACCATTTGCTGCATGGGCGCATTTCTATGTATGTGCAGGATAAACTTGGGCGCATTTTGATGCATGAGGCGGATGAACTCCTTTGACTTGCTGACTGCCTCTTGGGCGCAAATAGCATGGTGAGGTGGATGAGATTATAACGCCTTTTGACTTCTTTTCAAATCTTTGACCCTTTCCTTGCATGGGCGCATTTAGGCCATGGTGGAGGATGAAATACCAATGCCTTAGAAGAATTTTCAACAAGAAGCTTGAGGTGGGCACATTTCTTGTCATGAGCAGGATAGAAAACTTTGACTCTCCTTTGAATTTTACACCTTGGGCGCATTTTTCCCCTGATGAAGGATGAAGCCCAACACTTAGAGAATTTTCAAATCAACTCCTCAAGGATGGCGCATTTGGAGGTGGGTGGCGGATTTTTGCACTTAGAAAATTTCTCAACTTTTTCTCTGAGTTCCCTTGGGCGCATTTAGACATGCCTTCAGGATGAAAAGAGTTGACTTTCATTGACCACTTGTGCTTTGGGCGCATTTTGCCCCTGATGAAGGATAAACTTGCAACTTAGAATTTTTTATGCCTCCTCATCAACTGGGCGCATTTTGCCATGGCTACTGGATGAAGTTCCAGACTTAGAATTTTTTCCTCGTTTTTCGCCAGTATTCCATGCCCTGCTATTTATAGTAAGTCCTTTGAATTTGCATCTCTGAAGCTCGGATTGATTTGAAATTTTACACACTGCATCCTTATCACCTCGTCGTTCTGTTGACACTGCCATTTTTAGCTGACCTGCTATTTTTAGCCTGTTTCTGAAGGTGGTTTACTATAAATAGTAAGCTCTTGATTCTGATAGCTCCCAAGCTCGATCGAGTTGAAATTTGAATGGGCCGATCCTCACCCACGTAGAGCCCTAGCGACAACGATGCATCGCAGTGATTTACTATTTTTCGTGTTTGATTTGGGCTTACTTTCATAAATGAAGTAAGTGCTCGGATTTGACTTCGAAATTTTACGGCCGGATAGCGAGAGCGGTGATAAAGGTGGTTTTACGGTTTGAAGATTTTGACTTTTGATGCCTATTTTTAGGCTCCGAAGCTGGAAACCATTTGCATTGCATCATTATCAAAGATCCGTTTCTCTTACCGTTTACGACGCTGCTTGTCGGCTCGTGATTATGGTATTTCTTCCGGGAGGCGTTTGTCGGGGGACATACACACTAAAATAGCAAGTTCCTTCTTGGGTGATCATCTCGGTTGCATGTGCACCATCAGCGTGATCTCGAAAAACCCATCGAGGGGGAATCATCAGGCATACAAAGAAACCACGACATGCAAACCTAAAATAGCCTCGAATTTGAATCGAAAGTGGTCATCTTGACTTGCATATTTATCGTTCGCGAAGGTCTTGAAAAACCGAAGGAATATCACCGGACATGTAAAGAAAAAACTCTGCATCGCACCACGAAATTTGCTCAGGAGGCTAGAGCGCTAAAATAGTAAGTTGTTTGTTTTTGCTCAAATTTTGCACGCGAACAGTCCGATATGCCCTGAATGCTGTGTGACTGTCGGAATCTCAAAATAGCTGACAGATTGCCTGGAATTTCATACTTACTAAAAATAGTAAGTACCTTAGAATCGGATGAAAATTTGCTGAGAGCCTGCTGGAAACATGCTGACAACAATGTTAAGCTCAATTTTCAATGTATTCACCTCGTTTGACTTCAAATTGGCTGGAAAGACTCAAACCCTAATTTCAGACTTGGCCAAATTCATGTTGAAGCTTGCAGACGGGAACGTCCCCAGAAAGTAGACCATTAGAAAAGAGACAGAGAGAGAGAGAGAGACCAAAAACCAAAGCCAAAAAGACTAGAATGGAGCAAAAATTAGGGGTCCCCATCTTGAATGGGGCGATGGTAATGAAAAAGGTCACAACAAGATCCATCACCAGGACTCGGCCGATAGTGTTCAAAAGTGCAAAAATTACATGAAATTTAATGTTAAAATTTGCTTCTTTTTTTTACTTATTGTGAATGCAAAATGATATACGCCATGAAGGTTTGTATGGTTTTGGAGGTCTTAATTTGGGCAGCCCCCAGACCCCCGCAAGGGGCATTGCCCCTTGACCCCGTTGGGGGCGTTACCCCCAGAACCCCATGTTGGCGTTTAAATTAGCACCTCTGGAGTGTTGATTGTAAACGGTCAGCTATTACAAATGTTTTGCAACACTTTGTTTTTTAGAGAGGAGAAGTCCCTCTTTTGCTGATTTATGCGTAAGTGAAAGGCATGAAGTAAGTAAACCACTATCCTATCTTTTTTGCTCAGCGGTAGGACACAAGGGTGCATAAACACAAGTGTGTCGTAGCTAAGCTTTTTCTCTGGTTTCTGCAGATCTTAACTACTACTAAAATTGACTTTTAATCTATCCTATGTCCTCAAGTTAAACAAATCATGAGAGCATAGGAGCTGGAATGGATGGTTCGATCACTTGGTCGAATCGCTCTCTCAGGATGCATCCAAAGGCTTTGAACTCCAAGATCCGTACTGAAATAGAACTCACACAAGCAATCCTTATGGTAACTTATATCTCAGGATTCCCAAGGAGGTACCAAGACCTTTCCGAGGTGTAGGCTGAAAAGTAAGTTACAAGAAACAACAAAGATACGATAATCTTATCTCCTAAATTCCCAAGGAGGCACCAAGGCCTTTCCGAGGTGTAGATTGAAAATAGACTATTAAACACAACACACAATGATAAAACCTTGAGACTTTTGGATCAAAGGCATGGTAACTCTCTTGATTTATTATCTCAATACTTCACCAAAGAATACACGTTGGGACAGCAGCTTATCTCGAAGAGACAATCGCACATGCTGCAATCAAACCAATGATACATGAACAAAGATTGGACACACCTATCTAAGTAGAGAGAGCACAAGCTGTACTTAGTGCTTAACTACAACAAATACGATCCAAGAACATTTACTAAGCGAACAATATGAAGGCAAAATTGCTCAGCGTTTTGCTGCCGTGAAGTAAAGTTAAACAAATAATGAGCCTATGGCTCTTATTTATAGAACTCAAAGGAGTAGGCAACCCTAAAATCTCCTTGAGTTAACAATGAGTTCTTGCCAATTAATTAGCAAGATTTATTCCTATGAAAGGGGAACAAACAGTTAACTGAAAGTAAACAAAGAGTCAACTAGAAACTACTTTAGTTGACTAAAAGAAGACTAAAGGTGAACTTTAATATACATTAGGTGTGTCTAAGATAGACATCCATGATTTATGGGATAAGTCATCCACGATTAGTGGAGTCAAAACAAACCACCCCATAAATGGAGATAGACATGCATGATTCAAGGGACAGTTGGTTAACTTGGAATGAGTCATCAAGTTAACTAACTGTTAATCATAAATACCTTCCTCGAGACTAGGATGTCCCAGCCTAGGTGTCCTTTCACACCTCACCACCTCCGGTCAACAACTCTTCGATCCATGTGTTGACTTCTTCCGCTTCTGGATAGTCAATGCTTTGATGACGTGGCATCTCCTCTCCTTGTGCAAGCTGCTGCTCTTGGTAACTTTGGCGGCTTCGTGCTTGGAATGACCTCTTTGCAGCTGGTAAGCCAGGGTGCTTACTGCCACGCAGGAGGTGGTAATATTGGCCTCTCGGTTGCAAGATCAGCCTCTTTCTCTTCTTCGTCTAGAGTAATTGTTGCAGCTCTCCACTGAGCGGGTGATGTATTCTTTTCAAAGATAAAAATCCGCAGATTGTTGATGATGTTTGTTTGCTCTCCGACAATATGTGTAAGATCTGGTTGGAGAGTTGTTGGTGCAAGGTCTGGTTGTTCAATTGGAGCCCAAGGACGCCAAATTTTCATTCTATGAAGAAAAGCTCGCTTGTTGACTGTAAACACGGGTATGTTTAGACAACTCTGAAAACCCTTAAAAATAGCGTTGCCTACTGAGAAGTATTTTTTCAAAAAAATTCTGACACATGGGTTTTGTTCGTGCTTCAAAGTTGAACAAACCTAGTTTGTTGAAATTTCGATTTGATGACTTTTCCGGAAGAATCCCTAAAAATAGGGGCGGCAATTTTGTTGATTTTGAAAATTTTGAAGAGATGGGTTCCTATGGAAAATTATGTTGATCACACCTAGTTGATCAAATCTGTGATACCCTACTGTTTACTATGACATGCAAGAATTTTAGATAGAATAGAAGAAGAAGATGAGAGGAAGAATAGAAGTTATTGCTGCCCTTTCTGAGAAAATTCTTTGCTGGATGCAACCTCTGAAAAGACAAACCTTCCCTATCACTGATCTTCGAAAAATCACGAAGAATGATTGAAAAACCTTCTTCAGATCTTGAAAAACGTCCTTGGAGAGCTTATTGTTGTTCAAACCCTCAACCTACAAAGAAATGAGCATAATGGATGCCTAGGCTTGATCATATAGAGATTTGTGCTTGAATCCATGAAGTTTGGGAGCCTAACTCATGATCTAAAGCTGATTTGGCTTGATCTAGAGTTCAAAAAGTAGATATCCACTGATTGTGGGGTGAATTGGCCAAGTTTACCTCCAAAATATCTCATTTGGTCAACAAAACATGCCTTTGACCTTTTTGGGCATCCCTTTTGAGTTTGAGGCCTTTTTTCATCATTTTTCATGTTGAATGATCTCTGTTTGATCCAACATTTCAGGTTGATCGGACGACCCTGAGAAGCTGCTAATAGATTCACTGAGTAGCTGGATCCGTGCTGAAGAACTGTTCCTAGGAGACAACGCTAGAAAACTGAGTTTGGAGCTTCAAAAGGCTGGGCACCTTTCCCAAGGAGGGGCGCTTTTGGCCTTGCCTTAGTCAATTTTGATGTCTGCTCTTCAACTTCTTCATTCAGACCTCCTGTGCTTCGGTTTGAAATTCCCGCTGATCGATAATTTGGACAATCTTGCTTGATATCTAATCAGGTGGCCAGATCAGTCCTGCAAAGGACAGCTGGTGTTTCAGTTCATGGAAGGCAGTTTAGGGTCCTTTAAAGCAAAGGCACCCCTAGCTGAAAAAGACACTTTTTCCTTTTTGCTTAGTGATATTTTTGCTTGAAACTACTCCAATTTGGTCTTCGTAATTAGGCGATTGACTTGTCAGATTCCTGTGCTTACAGTTCTGTTGTTGAGATTGACCCAAATGGTGAAGGTGATCCTGGGGAACCCTTTGTTATTTGACATCATCTGGAGGCCCAAAATAAAGGGCACCTTTCTCTGGAAAGGGCTCTTTTTGCATCATGCCTTTTAACACTTTTTTTTTTAATGCTTTGCTTTCAGTCTCTTTCTAGGACCTTTACCACTTGATTGCTTCCACCTACTGCCTGGCAAACCCGATGAACATGCTATTGATTTGACTGAGAGGATGGGACTAAGCTCAACAAGTTCCTTACACACGACAGTTGCTGACGAGGTCATCAGGTACCTCAAAAGGAAAGGCACCCCTGGCCAGTAGGGGCGCTTTTAGCTTGTAACTTACTGATTAAACCTTCATTTGGCATGTTCAGTCAATCAACCACTGTAATTGCTTGACTCATCCCGCAGCTTGGCTGATAGATTCGTTGTCGCGCTGAAACGGAATCAAAGAGACCTCATGAAGGCATGAATTTCCTGAAACTAACATCTGGACCACCCCATTCAAGGGTGCCTTTGCTTGAAAAGGGCTCTTTTTTCAATGCTGGATCATCATTTTTGCTATCTTCGTCAACTGCCTCTTTTTCACTCTATTCACAACTGTCGGTGATCACTTCGTCAGATGATCTTGCTGATTGTGTTGTTGTCAAGCTAGCAGGAGAATGCCGAGGATGACTGCCTTGGATGATTCAATAGGTTGTGTTTGACCCTTGAGATTAAAGGGTGCCTTTCTGTGGAAAGGGCTCTTTTTGCATCATGAAATGATTTCTCCTTTGTAACGTTTCCAGAGTTAATCAAATTTTGACCTCTTTTGGTTTCGAGAATCTCCTTCGTCAAACATCTTTTTAGACTTTTTTCACCATGGTTGCATTGTTGAAGCTTAGCTTTCAGCACCTGGTATTGGCCAATTTGCCATTAATGGTTGCGGAGCTCCTAACTTTGTTCCTGAAAAATAGAAATAGACCCACTAGAGTAAAATATGTCTTTTGATGATTCTAACTTGACCAATGCGATTATGAAGTCATTTAATCCTATCAAAATCATTTTCAATCATTTTTGGGAAGGTCGTATTTTCAGGGGCTTCCCTTAAAATAGGGGGCGTAAAACCCTAATTTTTAGATTTTCAAAATTTTGCCTATGTGTTCCTTAATAGAAACCCACAAAGACCCTATGTTTGGTTTGACCTAAAACTGACTTTTGACGGCATTTTTACCTGATTTAGCTCAATTTAAGCAGAATGCCAAAAAAATATTTTGGGTAGAACACCCCGCAAGGGGTGTTTCCCCTTGACCCCATTGGGGGCACTGTCCCCAAACCCCCGCAAGGGGCATTGCCTCTTGACCCTACTGGGGGTGCTAGACCCAAAACCCCCGCGAGAGGCGTTGCCCCTCAACCCCACTGGGGGTGCTAGCCCCAAAACCCCTGCGAGGGGCGTTGCCCCCCAACCCCACTGGAAGCACTACCCTTAGACCCTTGCAAAGGGCATTGCCCCTCAAACCCATTGGGAAAATTGCCCTAAAACTTGAGATTATGGCTATTGCATCATCTAGGACCTATCTTAAACACATTCATAGTAAGGATGTACGCTCCTTTGAGCCATAGACTTCTAGTTATTGTTTTGAATCTTTTGATATTTCATATTTGTATGAAACATTTGATGTCATGGATTTTATATTCCATGAGTTTTGTATACATTTGAGTCTTTGACTATATATCTAAGTGTGCTATTTCCTTCAGCAGCTTAGCTACAATTTGTTTTTATACTTATGTGATCAATGTATATTTGTGTTAGTGATGAGGACCTTGATTGGGTTGATTGGGCAAATAGAGAGTCTGAGGTTGTAGCCATGGCAGAGGAGGAGACTAGAGCACGAGCAAACATAGCCACAACTATTGTTGGTGAGGGTGGCATGGAGCCACAAGCAGATACTATGGCTACAATTGCTACATCATCTAGGACCCACCTTAGACACCTTCGTAGGAAGGATGCAGGCTCCTTGAGCCATAGACTTGTAGTTATTGTTTTGATATTTCATATTTGTTTGGAACATTTGATGTCATGGATTTCATATTCCATGAGTTTTGTATACATTTTACTATATTTATATATCTAAGTGTGTTATTTCCTTCAGCAACTCAGCTACAATTTGCATACTTTATACTTATGTGATCAATGTATACTTGTGTATGTGATCAAATTTGCTTCTATTTAATGATGTTATTATGACTTTAAGGTTTATTTAATAAAGGGTGTTTGAAACAAGTTTTAAATCCTTAAAAGCTCTAAATTTCTAGGGTTTTTTCATTTTGCTGAGTTTGCCTCGGGTCTGAGCACCAAGTCCCAAGTCCCGAGTCGAGTCACCCTCACTGAGTCCGAGTCTTGCAACTATATGGACAGACTAATTGATGGATACATTTTACTATTGGATTTTTGCTATTAATATTTATCAGCCACTTCACATTGTAATGAAGTTCTTGTTTTCCCTAATTGCTTATCATTTCACTGTGAACTCAGTTAAAAGATCAGCATAATGGTTTATACTATTGTCAAGTTGTATATGCTTGCATATTGTGCATATCAACTAGTTTCATTGTAATTTTTTAATAATATTCTTTCTTCCATTTTTCTATTTACTTAGATAAGCAACCACTAAATTTAAAATGCATGGCCTTTAATATATTACATTGCTTGTATGCAGGTACATGGGATGCTGTGGTAACTTGTTTCTTCATTGATACAGCACATAATGTCATTGAGTACATCGAAATTATCTCAAATATTCTCAAAGATGGAGGAGTAAGGACATAAAGCCTTTTCATTGAACTATGGTACAATAATTTTTCTGGATCAACTGCTATGAGAATGAATTTTTACCATAGCATCGTTGTAAGATTTATTTGCTACTTATTTAAAGTAATTCTACTTTACATTTTGGACTGTCTTAGAAGATCTGTGGTTTTACTTTTGATAAAGCTTGTGTAATTTATACGTTGCTTTAATGGAGAAAAAGCACCAAATAATTAAATCTAAAAGATGTTTCCACCATAGCTATACTCTGGAGTAGTCAAATGAGATAAAGCTCTTCTTTATTGAGGAACACATAAAATCAGGCCAAATATGGAGGAAAATGATACTAATTGAAAAATAAAGGATTAGTATGTAGTTAACATAAAATGCCTTTATTATGTTTTGTTAAAATGGTTGTATTTGACTACATAATAATTGTTTGTTGGCTTTTGGGTAGTTATAGAAGTCAGATGATGGATAGTCTTTTTTTTTTGGCAATTGTTGGGTTCTTTGAATAAACTTTGAATAGTCAGGGAAAGAGTTTGACCCTTTGGTTGATTATCTTTGGTCTACTTCTATAAGAACTTCATGTGTGAATAAAGATATATTTTACTACTCTTTGTTTATTATTTCAAGTATTATTTTTATCAAAAAGAAGGTGGTTATAAGGGTTCAATTATTCATTAATGAAATTGGCACGTGAGTTGAGTTTAGAACATCATGAGACAATTTGGTTCCTATCTACCATTGGTGTTGAAAGGAAACTTGTGAGGAGCCAACTCTAGTACCAGAGGACTAGGATGGGACAACCTATGGTGCATCACTTGTATCTAGAATGCAACATTAAGAAGTCAAGTCAATATGGAAGAATTGCAAAAAGTATCTAAGTGAGAAATCCTTCCCTATACAAGTTCTCGTATGAGGTGAAAGAATATTACTTTAACAAGCATTCTATGTGAAAATTGTGAGGTGTTTAGTAGGATCCTACTAAATCCACACAATATAGAGGTAGTGGAGAGGTAGGGCTATAGTTACAGTAGGGTGCCTATTTATAATGGGCTTGGGAAGCCCCTATTATTGCTAGCCCTATAGATAGTAGGAGTAATGCCACTTCACTCCACCTATCTGTATGGTTCCACATTGGCCTACCTATATAACCAATGATAGAAGAGATTGAATTCTATAGGAAAAGGATGGTTCCAACCCATACCTTTGCCTATTTGAAGGATTTTCCTTTTGAGGCCTCCATCAAATTGGCAACAAAGATTGAGAACTTGAAGTATTTCTTGCTGCCACCAAGTGATCAATGAGATTCTTTGGTTTCTATTGTTACCGTAGTCTTATAGTAGGCTCTTTCACTAAGTCAACTAGAGATTCCCTTCCCAATAAAGATGCTCACAATCTTGAGGAGTTATTAACTATTTTGATTTGTGATTGTATGGAAGTGATAGATGTGAAAGACAAAGAGCTTGGTCTCAAGAAATTTATGAACCCCTTTGAAGATCCATTACTAAGATGGATGTATGCGATGGATCAATGGGCCTAATTCACAAATAATAGAAACATGAAAAAGAAGTTCAACACTATCATTTTATAAGAGTGTAGCCTCGAGGGAAAATCAAGAAAGTAGTTGATGCAAACTTGTAAGATATGAAGAATAATAGACAATCCAAAATAGAACAAAGTACATTAATGTGGATAAAGGTTGAGAAATCCAAGGTACTACAAAGCACAATTGGCCCAGGAGGCTTTTCTCCCAAGACTCGGGTTTCCCTATTAATACCATAGTTGGATGACAAATGAATCACATCCAATTATGAATGCTTTCCTTCTATATTAAGAAGTGCTACTAGTGTGAGGAATAAAGAATACGTCCTCTTTAACAAGGACCCTACTTTTTGCTTGGCCTACATGAGATGGAAATGAGTTGGAGTTTGCAAGTCCAAATTTTTACTTACATTTGAGACTAGAGTTCGACTTTATTGAGTGTGCATGTATGGGAGCATATCAATTTGAGCACCATGATGTTGTGAATCACTCTATTAATCCTAGTGGATGCTCATGGTAGGAAATACCATCGCAGCCAAAAGGAAGTGTTCATTTAATGCCCAACATGTCTCTCCTCACCTGCCAGCAAAGAAGACCAGGTTGCTAGCACTCCATTGGCTCAAATCCAATATGATTGAGCTGAATAAGGACCAAAGCTCATGGGAAGCATGGAAAATATGAGAAACAAATGAACTCCCATGAGTGGGATTAAGACATGAAAGACAAGTTGATGTCCCCTTGGTGTTTTCATTATGCAATGGAGCACTTCTATCAGTTTGCTCCATGGAGTTCCACACCAAAAGGGTTTCCTTGACCCACATTGAGCTTGCACGAGGCAACCACTTAGACACCACATCTTTAGGTGCATCCCCTAGGAAAGAGTCAACTATGAATGAAGGTTGCCTACTCGAGACCTTTTCAGTTTTGCAACCTACCTTTTGTCGAACCAAAGAAAATCATTAGCGATTTGTGTTTAGCCCAAATATTTGCTCCATATTTTCATAAATAGTTGAGTTGGCGACTTTGATGCCTAATGGATAAGATTTGGCGACTTCATCTTCTGAGTAAGATTCCTTGTGAATTAGAAATGTGGTGCATTTCAACAACACTCTAGAATAAGTTTTGTCGTCAAGATTGCCTTAGTTTTGTTAGATGGTTAGTCCTTGTTCTTTAGCAAAACACTCTTCTCTTCTTTGGCATAAATATTTCAAGTTCCTTGCCTTCTTGGTGAAGTTGACTCATGTTGTCCATTTATTTGCATGATCGAACAATGCAAATCTTCAATTCATCTAGGATGGTGAAGTTGGGGGACTTGCTCTGGTTTTGTTCATTTTTCTACTCTGTGTTAGATCTCTTTGTTAGTAGAAGTTGTTAGGTAGTTTTTCCCACATCATCAACTCTTGTTCTTATCTATTCTAGAGCTTGCTCCTTATTCTTCTCACGTCACTCGTAGATGCTAATTTGTCCAACCCCAGATGGTTCTTGGAGTGTGTTGCACACATGCTATCAATCTTGCTAATGGTCCTATGATTACCTGTGATATGCTGCCCTGTTTTCTACCCAATTTTTTGCACTTCTTTCACCCACTCAGCTAGGAAGGTATTTTTGTCAAACAGTTGGCAACCTTACTGATTTGCATTCTTTACCATGTCATTTTAACAAACAGTTTGCTTGATGATTTTAATGTTTTCGTTTCATACTTGCAAGGAATTGTAGAATTAAACATGCAGCTCAAAATAAAGATTACCAAAGTAAATATTCTTTCAATAATCACAGAAATACAAAGACCTGATATTATTTGCAAATAACACCATATTTTGCTATTAAAGAACTCAGAGATTACAAACATACTACAAAATCAGAATGTGCTGTTCAGAAATAAACATAATTTGCACCTTCAGTAGATTCTTCCACTATAGAATGCCATGCCCAACAAGAAAACCCAATCTCCAATGTATGAACAGCATATGAACAGCAGTAATGAACTCTGAGTTTGCAGCAGTCCAACAAACACTAAAATAATATGGTCAGCTTAAGGACAAGTCTCAGAATTTAATCAGCAGCAACTATACAAAGAAAACCATGATCCAAGCTTTCAGAAAAGTCCAAGTCCAGGGCACAAATCTGCAAACATTGAAGTTAGAAACCCCAGCGCCTAGGGCACAAGATGGTCATGCCATTCCACGCTATTAATCCACAATTAAATATATATATTAATCTCCAAATCAACCAGCATAAATAAATTATTCAAAACTTCAAAACATCAGCAAACTCCAAATAAAACTCCAGGCAAGGCGTCCAACACCAAGAGTTTGCAATCTAACCAGAATACTTGCAAATTTGTCTCTAAAGAGACTTTTACAAATTTGTTGAATCCAACTGTGAAATACCTGTAATATATCTCCAACAAGTACCAGTCAGAGTTAATTTTTCACTATTGTAGCTAGTCTTATTCAAGAGGGTTTTTGTCCTTAGGAAGGCTGAGATGGACCAAGTCCAAATCTCGAGATCACAGAGGGTTTTCTTAGAGAGAAATATTAGAAATAATAAACTCCACATACCAAATGAGCTCTCCATCCCCCTTTTTATAAGCTTTTTAGGGAAATTTCCATAAACTCCCCTTTAAAATCACTTTATTAATTTATTAAGCCATTTAACTCGAAAAAGTGATTTAATTTACTTTTTAAACATTTATAGCACTTAAAGTCACTTTTAAGCATCCCATCATTTAAAAATTTCCATCCTCTTTCCAACGAGCTATAACACCGAGGTGCCCGATAAATGTATTTAATTAAAAAGGCAACCTTAGTGAAAATAATTAAATATAGGCTTATAGCTCAATACTACACCCAATTAGCGAGAATGGCCGAAAAGCATTGGAATTGAAATTTGACTGCGTAGGAGTGATCCCGGTGATAAAAGATGATAAACAGACCTAAATGGGTGATTTACTAAAAATAGACACTCCCTCCAAGAATCTTGGAGCACAAACCAGAAGTCGAAAATAACATCTAAAAGTGTCATATGACTCCTTAAAACCATCTGAGCTCATTGGTAGCATCAAATTACTCCTTTGAACATGCTGACACAAACCCAAAAAGTTAGCGACAACTACACTGCTAGAGACCCTGAAAATTGGGACATTACATTACCAAAGTGTTTGTGATGGGTTCCATCCAACTCTCTAGATTTGCAAATTCTCAATGAAGGCTAGATTTCAAAATTGCTTAGACACCACTATGCTCTATCTTGATTGATATGCTCACCTAGAGCTGTAACCACCATGATTGTAATAGAATGGAGATCACAAATCATCATTTGCTCATGCATGTGCCTTCTCAAGCATGGATCAACATATTCCTAGATCATTTACCAAATGCTCCAACACATGCTACATTTATCCCTTTCTCCTTTCTTCTCTTGTATTTCATTTTGGGCATATAACATAACATTGTTGGTGTCCTAGATCCCCTTGTACAAAAATGGGCCTTTGCCCCATTGTAACTATCTTTTAACTCTTTGATGAATAGAAGTTCTTTTTTATTTGTTCCTCAAAATATCATCTTAAAAAGTGTCCTCATAACTTTCAAATTTATGTATTTGGTTGCTCGATAATCCTCCAAACTATTATAATAGTTAATATGCTATTGTGGTTGTTTCATTGTTATAATGGAGGGTTGAATTAGTCTTGACCACATCCTTTGTACAAAGTTAAATAGAAAGTTGAATGTTGCAAGGAGAGTTAACAAGTCACCAGTCCATTTGGCACATCATTGTCTTTCAGATTGTTTCTCTAATCCTTATCTATGTTATTTTCTTGCATTCCCATACTCTTATATCCATCATTTACTTATAATCTTTCCCCCTTTTCCTTCCTAGAGTAGTAAAGTAGAGGTAGATTAGCAATTAGACTAGCTTTTGGTTTCTACAATAGTTTAGTGGTAGAATTAGAAGAGGAAATTGACCTTCTCGAAAGATTCCTATGTGATTTGTGAATATTGTAAGTGTTGTGTATTCATTCCTACTCTTGGGAAGTTGAACCTCCACACCTGTCTAAGAGCCTAGATTCACATTCTATTCTTTGAGTGCCACCCTTGCACTGCACATAATTGGCATCTTTGACCCCTTTTTGGGTGCGTCATTCTGAAACAACTCAGTGGTTCCATCCATAGTTAAAAAACTCGGACTTGGCAATTAGTCAGTTGACCCAAAAATGTTAAAAACTTGAGACCAAGCAAAAAATCAAGTTAAACCATCTTAAAAATATTCTTTAAAAACATGCATATTACTAAATTTATGGACCATCTTAACAATTTCCTTTGCATATGGATCAAAAGTAAAGTTCAATACACTTCATAGATCAAAAACTAAACTCAAAGATTCAATAAATATGAACTTCAAGTTTCACTATTAACAAAAATACAAATCATAAATTTCTTCTACAGGTAAAGCTCAAAAAAGTATGTTGCCATTGTGTGGGTGTTTTGGAAGTGGATGGTATAGTTGTATCCTCAACAAGAACCTTAAGCATAGGACCAACCTATGTATACGGTGAACCCATTTGATGGCTCATCAAATTCTCTCTCTACCTCCTCATATGTTGTCACATTTGCTTGCCATTCACCTACATCCCTCTCAAAGTTAGCTACTTCATCTATAGTAAATGGTGGGTCCACATTCTCAACAACCCAATCTAAATATGGATCAATGTCATTGAGGTCAAGCGCATGATGTGTGTCTTGCTATTGTACCTTCTTATGTAGTTGAAGGTTGTATTGCACAAAGACAAGATCATTCAAGTGCTTTTGAGCCAATCTATTGTGGTTTTTTGTGTGAATGGCTTCAAAAACACTCCAATTGTGCTCACAACTAGAAGTGCTATAAAGCTGAGATAAAATATGGATAGGAAGATTTTCAAAATTAGGCATAGTGGTACCAAAATATTCCCACCACAAATTTGTAAGGACAACATTTATAACTTTGTAAGAATCTAGTAAACTTGAAAACTAAAATTAAATGTGTGTTTTGTTTTTACCTGGTTGTAGAGTGGCTCTCCTATGAATGCATAAAGTTGAAGAAAATAATGCCCATATTGCCCTCTTATAACCCTGTCACTCATTGTGTATGAGGTCTCAAAGGTTGTTATTGGGGACCAACCTTTCAAAACATGTGTTGAGACCAAATAGAACCTTTGTATCGCCTCTAAATTAAGGGGAGAAGAAAAACTTGGGGTCCAAATAGTAGGTACTAGCACAAATATGTTGGTGTTAGTTCTATCTCTGATCAATAACATGTCATGTGGGTTTATATTTAGTTCAACCCAAACAAATGTTGAACTGCTTCTTTGGCCCTATGCATGTCCTATTATAGACACTCCATGGAGTTTTTATCCCCATCCACCATTTGTAGAACCCTAACCAATGCTTTTGACACCTAAAACAAAAAAGTGAATGAAAAGGAGATTAGAAAATTAAACTAAATTAGAAAAAAATTTAAAAATTAAAATCAATAAATTAAAATATCATAATTTTACAAAAATAGCAAACTTGTAAAGTTGATTTTTTTTTAATAAAAGGAAATTTTGATAAAAAAATTACCTTCATGATCTCCTCCACAATCTTGACAAATGAATTATCAAAAATGGTCTTCATGACCCTCTTTGCTTCAACGATTTTGTAGTAAGGACTCCAACCACCTTATTCTCGCAAACATGCACTTAAGGTTGGGCAATACAATTGCTTACTTTGTGAGGTGAGGAAATTTGTGTAATGTCCCGTTTTTTTATTACATGGAGAAATATAATATTATTTTAATTATTTAATATTTCTCTCCAAATGTTAATCCAAAAGGAAATATTATTAATTAAATAATATTATATTTAAGTGACTTATTTAATTGCAAACTGAAAATTAAGTCACAATTGAAAATTATAAAAAAGAAAAGAAATTGAAAAGTCAGGCATGCAGAAGGCCAACGGTCAAGGAGGAAAGAATTAAAGCTCTCAGGGAGCTCATTGCAGGCAGGCTTGGATTATTTTTGGTTCTTTGGAGAGCTGGTTTTCGTAACTTGAGGACGAAAACCCTCATGTTTCGGAATTGGACGAAAACCCAATTCTCGTACTAGCAAAGTCACCCAAATTTTGTAGTTGATTTAATTGGTTGGTTTTTTGAGAAATTTGTGTTGTCTTGCCGACAACAAATTTCTGTGTTTTCAAGTTGATTTACATATCACGTTGAGATTGTTGTTGGTAATTATATTCCAGATAGGCTCGTATTATATTAGTAGGGAAAATGAATAGAGAACCGTGGCAATAAATCTCATTTCCTCTTCAAAGTTGAAGAGTCAAGTTTGATAAATCCTTCAGGAGAAAGAATAATATTCAAGCTTCTTCAAATTCAAAGAGCCGACATATAGTAGGAATCGTGATTTTAATGATCCAAGGCATTTAAGTAGACACGGGAAGAAGCCGGGTATTGAAAGGAAATCGTTTGAATTATTGATGCAGAAAATCTGGTTTCAGTATTTCAAAGAAATCAATATCTTTAATTAACAAGGAGCTACAAATATAAAAGCAATTAAATAATCGAGAGATTTTAATTGAATATTGTTTATTGGCTCTAACCCAGTCGAATCCTTGAGACAAGGCATCGATTCTTGATAATTTCAAGTGCTATAAGTCCACAATATTACTGGCTTAAGAAGGGATGAATTGGATAACTCTGTTCACGGGATTAACCAGAGTGAATTGCAAAATTAATTTGGAGGGAAGAGAAGCTGGCGTTAGATATTCATCATATTAACTTGCCATATCATTCGTAATGGTGAACAATTATTTTTGAAAGAATTCAAGCCTTCTTGATAAGTAACCAACACTTCTTTCCTTCTTATTTTGCTAGTTGCCAGTATTGTAGCATTCATTTTAATTATTGCAACAACGCCATCGGTGAATGGTATTTTTTAAAGCAATTACACCCTTTGGAGATGTAGAAAAGAGATGTGCCAAATTTGCAGATACGAGAGACTCTGAGGATGATGTGGCGTCAAATTTGAAGACTCTTTGAAGTCTCTGTCTTTGTGGGAGAATTGGAATTTCCTATTTAAATTAGTGTTTCATTCAATATGGTCTTGGTTACTGCCATTGCTTGAACGTATCCGTTTGAGTTATAAAAAGAATCAACTTAATTATTAATTGAAGACTTACAGTGAAGAGGAGCCTTGATATGAGTGCGGGACTTGGTGAGTCGGGATTAAAAGAGTAACCGATATTCTTTAAAATTGCAGGCTCTATATTTCTATTGGGTTCACTACTCTGTAGAAAGAATCGACATACGCATCGAGTATCGGGTTTAGAATAAAATTCAAGGATACGGAATGTCTTTGAAAAGTTGTAACATTGAATACTTCTATAGCTTAAGGAAAAGCATTGCAAATCTTCAAGCTACGTTGGACGATACTCTTCTCTGTGTCTCAATGCTATCACTTCCATAGCAATTGTGCTGTTAGGACGAGTGATGTGGGAGCAGTGTTGGGATTTTATTAACGGAAGAAGGTTATGTGAGTTTTCTCATACAGCCGCTTCATCTGTGGAGCCGTCTATTGAAGTTATCGGGTTATATTATATATTCAACATTGTCACCACCACTATTGATGACGTGGGGAGTGAAGTGTAGCTGCATGACGTGGAGTAATGGGGAGAAATCATCCATTAGTGCTGCTCATTTCTACCTCTGGTTGGCGTAAGATCGAAGGAGACCGGTATATATATATTACCGAAGTTTATTGGGTGGTATTCTCTGTTCATTCACTGCATCTCTGTAAATCTGATTATATATATAGATGACGCCATATTTTAAACAGATTTCCAGGTCAGGAGTTTAAGCTTTTGGAATTTTATTTATTTTGCAGAACTATGTGAACTCTGAATTTTAAATACTTGTTATGATCTCTTATAAACGTTTCAGAGTTATTTAGTGAAGAATTGTATTCATGTGATAGGCTACTTAATTCTGAATATGAATCCAATGTGAATTTAATTTTAGTATTGCATTAAATATTATCATATTATTGGGAAACAATAGAGATCGGTTCAGAACAACAAAAGGGAAATTGTTTGACGAAATGCCTGGACCTTTTAGCTGTTGAAAACCGAAAAAAAATTATACAAAAAGGGGTAGAACATTACATTGGTATTGGAGTGGTGTATCTTGCCGTCCTAGTGGGTTGTGCATATGATTAGTTGAGTTACAATTTGAAGCATGGCAACCAAAGACAGGAAACAAAACACAAGAGAGATTTTAAATGATTTTTCCAGAGGTCAGAGGGAATTACAACAAAGTTTAGCTCAATTGGCAGCTTTGATGACCCATAGTGTTGATGGGAACAATGGGCAAGAAATAAATTATAGAAACGGTAATGGTTTTTTAGACTACAGGGGTTCAAATCAAAGTTCTAGTGCTATGACAGTATAGGGATTTGAGGATCAAATTTTACAAGATTAGAAAACATCAAGTGCTGATTTTCGGAGTGAAATATCTTTTCATGACTACAGGGATCTCAGGTGGAAGCATAGACCACACAGGTGTGGTAGATCTTGTATTCAAAATAACCGCCTTGCCACGCATGTAATTGCTATTGATAAATTTGGAGATAAGGAGAGAGCAGCGACTAAAGGGAAAGAATCTTTCCATACAGGAGAAAAAGAAATCAGCAAGAATGAGCTTAGAAGACAAAATCGTTGTTTCACATGTAGAGAAATTCGGGAGCCTAACCACCAATACCTGGATGAAAAGGTGAATAGTTCTGAAGAAGAAAAGACAATCACAAAAGAAGAAGAGGCTGGAAAAGAGATACACGAGGTTGAAAATGTTCTTGATGTTTTTGAGGTTACAAAGATTGAGAATGGAGATAGTTCTTCTAGTATTTCCATCATCGAAATGGGGTACATTGATCTTCATGATAGCATTGAGAAAGAGCGATCTGCTGATCTGAAGTTCGTTGAATCAGCAAATGAGGATGTAAATGATTTTCACAATGTTTCCTTCCAACAGGGTAATGTCGTGGACATTGAGGAAAAGGAACCACAAGTTGCTTCTACAAGTGAGGTATGTAAAAGACTCTATGTTGGTGATTTAGAGGTGGTTATTGATTGGCCTTATGAGGTAATGGATTCATTGGATGATACTGAGTTAGTTCATAACGCTGCCCCATCGTTCTTACATGAAAGTTGCAAGACATCAACTAATGGGGCAATTGAATTTAATGATGATATGGTGCCTTCAAATGAAAGCAAATCAGAAAAAGTAGTGTGTGGCAGCCCAAGTCATCTTAATGAACTTGATCAAAGACCTCTTGCATTGCAAGACTTGAAAGACCGGCTTGTAGAAAACAGTTTGGTGGCATCAAAAGAAAGGGAACAAGAAGTCGAATTTCAGTTAGCTGCTGCAAATCAGAAAATGGAGCAAGAAAATGAAGAAAGAGCTATGCAAATCAAACAGGTAATAGATGAGGTTGATGAGCTCTATATTGATTTTGATTTAGAACAAACTTCCAATTTGGCAAATGTAGAGTTGGATCGGCAAGATGATCAATTGGATCAAGTGAACATAAACTCATTTCAGTTTATAAACCCTCTTTTTGAGTGGGATGTAGATTTAACTTTCGATAACCCACTTTTTATGTTGGAGGATGAACCAATTTATAATTCTGCTGATAAGGATGATGAATACAAGATATGGAACCCACATCAAGAAACTGAATTCTTGAATTTTGAGGATCATTTTTCAAATGAAGGTACAAGTTGCAGCCATGATACAACAGATATAACAAGTAATGAAGACAATTTTCAGCTTGATACACTTCATGAATTAGCAGTTATTGAGGAGCTTTCGATGTTGGAAGAAGGTATGTGTTGTACCCCAAAATTAAAATTTATGTTACACTTAAGACATTTTGAAGAAATGAGTAAAAGTCTTGTTAATTTGTCAAAAAAGTCAAAATTTGGGTGTGCGTGTCTTGCATGAGGGGTTAAAATTTAAAATTTCCAAAATCTGATGATCTGGGTCTGCTCAGAGCAACCTAATCTACAAAACCTAGATCTCAGTTTTTCGTCCCTACTTTTTTGGAAAATTGCTATTTTTAGAAATTTCCCTAAAAATAGTAACTTTTTTTGGGTTTTTCTGGGTTTCTTTTGAAACGGATACTGGCAAAACTTTCTAAAAATAGAAAGTTGGTCTGATAGGGTTCAAATTGATTTTGATTGGCTCAAAATACTTCCATATCAGGCTGGTGTAGTCAGAATCTCAAAAAGATCAGTTTTGCCCTAGTAGGTCTATTCTGCTTTTTCAGAAGCATATTAGGAGCTCTGAGGTCATCAATGGAGGTCAGTTAGCTAC
>VDFB02059940.1:0-25405 GCA_007258455.2 Sequoia sempervirens
AAAATTGTATTACTAAAAAGGTGCACTCAATACACCTAATCTATTTCTTTCTTCAATGTAGATAACTTGCATACAAAGAGATGTCATTCAATATTTTTATGGTACATCATAATGGAAGTTTATTCTAAATATTTGGAGTAAATATATGCCCTTATGTGCAATGTAAATAAAATATTTGAAAGTATAATTATTTTTTTAAATCATTTTTTATGAATTTGGGGTTGAATTTTATTTCTTATGTAAAAAATTTAATTCAAGTTAGCAAAGGAAGTTATAGTTGGAAGATGAAATTTGTTGAAGAATATTTATGAACAATGTGTATTAAATTTAAGATTAAAGGTTGTTGATTAGTTCATTAATTTTTGGTAGGAATGATTTTGTGATAAATAAGAAAGAGGAATAATCAAATTTATCATTAACCTCATGCAATGATAACTAGACGGATAAGGATGCTCATAAGAAAATAAAAAAGACATTTGTAATTCTCGTTAACGTGTACATGATCTCAAAGCATAATTATGAAGATGTCTTCAAACAATAGAGTTACACATCATGTTGAATGATAGTTTTTCTATTAGAATTGGAATTTAGAAATGAAGGTCTTTATGCACAATGCAATCTAATTTTGAAGCTTCCCAAAATTGCCATGTAATGATAGTATCTCTATTATAATTGGAAATAAGAAATGAAGGTCGATATGCACCATGAAGGATGAATGCAATCTAATTTTGAAGCTTCCCAAAGGCTACCATGTATTTGACTCATAATATTATTTCCATGTGCCTTATTTTGATGGTTCATTATTCACATTTACTTAAATTTCATGGTTTATATGTACTGTAATTGATGTGATTTATTTTTTACCTTTTAATATTACAAACAATATATTTGTTGCGACAAAGTTTATTTCCTTTTTTAACATTAAAAACATTATGGAACAAAATGTATAGAAATTTAACGAAGATTTTGATTTTGTGTTGAATGTATGAGAATGGCATATGAATTTTTATATTCAAGAAAACACGTTAATGTATACCTTGTTTTTGAATCACATTTATAGTTTGATAGAGGAAGATCATGTCACTATAAATAAGTATTAAAAAGATAAAGAAAATAATAAATAATTTTGAACATTTTTTACTAAATATAATAATTGAATTTTAATTAATTATACACATTTTTGAAGAGAAGGGAGAACAAAATAATATGGTTGGTTCTTTTAGGTTATTTTGAATGAATACATAACATGTATGGTATTTGAACTTGTTCTAAGTGTTTACGTTATAGGATATTTGAGAAAAAATCATCACCAAAGGAATGATGTAGAATAAGACTATGTATGCATCTCACCATGTAATAGTTGGTGAAAGGGGAAGAATAAATCAAAATATTGAGGTAGATTAAGATTATGTATACATCTTACCATGTCATAGCTTGTGAATGGGGAAGAATAAATCAAAATACTTAAAGGAATTGTTATTCCATTTTCCCAATAGATACTTTGTTGCAGTTTGGTTGTCATTGATGTCAAAAGTTCTATGAAGAGTGTTGCAGTCTAGTTCTTTGGTTGCCAAAGTCTAAGAAATGCTTTGCATTTCTTCGTTGATGATGTTTTGGTCCTACGGTTTGGAGGATAGCTTTTTGTTATTTCAAGGCATGTATGATCCACATTTCAAACCATTTGAGTTACTGGTGCAAAGCACCTTGTTGCTCCATTTTATGAATTTGAGTCTAGTAGGTTGTTTAAGTCATGATAATATCTAACAAGGCCATGTTAGGCCATTTTGCAATGTTTTTTTTAGTCTAGAGGTCAGTGTGGGGTCATTTGGATTGATATTGCAAAAATTGCAAAAATGATGTCACTTCAAATGTTGTAAAAGTGCAAAGTTGTAATGGTTTTGAATTCCAACGGTCGGTTGGAAGGTGGAAGGTGGTTAGGCGGTTGTTTGGGTGGATTTAGGATGGTAGGAGTATAAATACAATGTTTTGGGTCAAATTTGTTGGTTGTTGAAAGTTTTGTTTGAAGAACAAATAAAGAGACTCTTGATATTTTGTGTTATTCTCACAAATTTTTCAAATTGTTTGTTTTAGACCTCTATACTTGCTTATACAGATCATTTCCATTCTAATTTGAATTTTTTTTGGTGGAGCCATGTGTTGAGCACGTTTTGGACTGGTACTGAGAGGTCTCTAACAAGTTTGAAAGGTTTTTGGGATCAATTTGCACAAACAAGTCTATAACTATCATATAAGGGTTTGAGAGTTTGAAATGTTGAAATAGGCCATCCCACCTATTGTTCAGGTTGTGTCTCGGTGGAATGGCCCTGATATAAGTAGGATAGGGTGTAAGAATATGAAAGTAATGTTGGTGAAGGCATTTGAAGAGGTTCTCAACACTGCCCTTGTTGGAAACATAGGTTTTAGGCCTTCACAACAAGGCTAGAGTTAGTGAATTGAAGAGATTGCTTGAGAGCAAGGTAGAACTGGTTGGGAGAAGTGTGTGTATGTGGAGTTTGATATGTTAGAAGGTTTTGCATATGCAAGGAAGCTCAATTGTAGGTATGGGCATAAATCCCTAGCTGAACAAAGTGGGAAAACAAGTGAATTTTAGTGGTTTTCTTAAGGAAGTGTGTAAGAACTTTGGGGGCAACATAATTTGGGGGTGAATTAAGCTTGTGCAGACAGAATAAGGTATGTTGGAGGTGATTTCAAGGTTGTGAGAGGTCTGGATATGTGATTTTCAATAAACCCTTATCCATTTGGAGAAAAGTGAGGGTTTCAAGAAAATGAGTCATAGTGAGCAAGTTTGGACTTTAAAATTGGAGAATATGTGGTTTGGAAGGAAGTTTGAGGATTTTCAAGTGGAATCTTGGGTTGGTTGTCAAATTGGAGGTGTGTTCCTTTGGAAAAATGGGCTAATTGGTGCCCTTTTCAGCGCTAAAGGCCAGTTTGAGTGAAGATGGTCCAAAGAGACCTAATAAGGTTTTGGGGTATGTTTTGTGAGGGGTTAATGGGTCCCTAAAAATATGAGTGGTTAGTGGATTTGTTAGAGTGTTTGGGAGTTAGGACCTGAAAACAAGGTCGGGTTGCCTACAAGGCAAGTAGGGTGCTAATAGAGAAGATAACCCTAGAGAGGGTTTTGAAGTTTTCAAAGGTGTTTGAGAGGATTCAATTTGTGTTGAATAGGTTGATCACCTCCCTGTCATTGCATCAATTACCGAAACTATTTTTTAGAGTGGCATATGGAAGACTGTGTTGATTCTATGAGGATATTCTCAGAGGTGTAAAGTTGGCTATGCATATCTCTGCATTTGTAGTTATGGTTGTGCAAGTCAAAATTTAAGTTCATTGAGATGTGAAGGTGTTATATCCAAATATTTGTGTCAATAATCCTTCTATAGAGAAAGTTAGAGAATGTGATTATCTTGGTTATTAAAGTGCGGGACAAGCGGGGAGAGTGAATCAATTGTCTAAAATTCGACAAACTTCAACATATCAATTTCCACATTACAGCATTTCTATTATTAGTATAGACATGGAAACAAAATAGCAGAAAGTAAAATCAACAGTAAGACACCAGATTTTGCATGGAAAACCAGTAAGGGAAGCGGCTCGCCCAGGTGAGGTTAATACAATATAGAGATGGCAAAACCAAATACATGGAAAAAACCACTTGAACTCCAACGCCGGGAGGAGGGACTCCTTTGTCCAAATGCAAAGGCTCTACAGAAGGACTGCGCTATCAAAGGGAGATCACTACCTACTAATACAAAAGCAAAAGATACCTGATGAATTTACACATCGACTTTGATCAAAGATTGCGAGAAACCTTGACTCACTACACTGGACATCTCTTGGGTAGTTCTAGCAAATTATCAATTTGCATGTCTGTCTCCATTACAACAACTTTCACTAGCAGAGATCACAAGGCAGTGACCATTAACTCCATAAGGTAAAATTGTTTCATAAGTTACCAGCCAAACCATATCTATGGATCCTTTTTTGATTTCACAGGTATTATTCTGAAACACAAGTTTAAAACCATTGCTACACATATGTCCAACACTCAAAAGGTTATGCCTCAAACCCTTTACATCATATACATCATTAGTTTTGTGTACTCCATCAAAACTAATTGTACCTTTCCCACAAATCTTAGCTCCTGAATCATCACCAAACATGACCAAACCACCATCATACTTTTCAAGTTTAGTGAACTTGCTCTTATCTTCGGTCATGTGGTTAAAACATCCACTATCAATCACCCAGTAGTCTTCATCCTGTCTTGCATGAAAGGCGGTGACCAGAGTACCTTCCATCTTATTCTTTTTGTTTTTCGGAGCATTCTTCCTTGCACATTTTCCAGGGTTAGCAGATACAGATTTGTTTTCCAAAGTTAAAAACAAGCATTCATTATCATCACCCTCATTTTCAGATTCATCATCAAAAATCTCAGTTTCTTCTTTAACATAATACAACTTCTTGTATTTCTTATCCTTTCTATCCTTATCTTTATAATCCTTGTTCTTCTTATGTACAGCTTTATTCGGACATCTTGAGCGCAATATTAATAATACCACAAAAAACATTTAAGAAACATACTATAATTTTTGATACCTTTCTTCAACTTCAGGTGAAATTAGCTTCCAACTCAAACCAAGAACCATCACTATCTGGATCATCTTCAATCTTCATTGCCTTAAATGTTGTTTCTGTCTTTTCTTCTTTCCTAAACTTTCTCATCTCAAATGTTGTCAAGGTGCCAAATAATTGTTCTTTAGTATACTTCATAGGATCATACATCTCTTCAATAACTAAGATCTTATCACTGTAGAAATTTGGTAGGGTGATCACGATCTTCTCAATTATATCTTCATCGGTCAATTTTTCCCCCGTGATTTTTAACTTCGTTTGTTGTCATCTCAACCCTCTAGAAATAGCTCATGAGCTCTTCACCTTCTTCATTCTAAAGATTCATGTATATAAGCTTTTGCCAATGAATTCTTTGTCCAACTTTTACTCTTTCATTTCCTTCATACAGTTCTTCCAACTTCTTCCAAACATCATGAGCAATATCTAAAGAAAGAACCTTAGTTCACTCAGTTTTAGATAAAGCACTGCAAATAGCATACCTTGCTTTTTCATTCTCCTCATAAGCAAAAACCTCATCTACAGTAGTAGGACCACTGGCCAGAGCAACATACTTCATCTCAACAGCCTTCCAAGTCATGACAGAGAAACAATATATCCTCTCTTCTGCTTTCTAATCTTTGTAATGGATCCATCAAACATAGGGATACATAGCTTATAAAATACATCAGTCTTCCTTAGCGGTCAGCACTACACTGCAAAGATTAGCTTTGTTACCAGTGCTAAAAAAGTAGAGACTGTGAGAGAATTGAATCAAATTGTCCACAAATTCAAACTTAAAACTTCAGCACTTATCAATTCCCACAACCCACACTATTTTTTTATTAAAGTATGGTGCCAGAAACATAACAAAAGTAAAATCAACAATGAGCACTAGATTTTCATTGAAAATAAGGAAAAACCACAGTGAGGATTAACTCACAATATAAAGAATAGCAAAAGCCAAGATATAGAGCCTCTACTTTGCCAAAGAAACTACACTTGGAAGAGGACTCCTTGTCCAAATACAAAACAACTTCCTATAGAAGGACTCCTTTGTCCAATAGAACTAACATCACAAAACAAGAACAAAGATCCACCACAACAATTTACATACATCCATAGCCTTGATCAGAAAACTGAAGAAACCTTAAGCTTACTGCTTTCAGGAATCTAACACAATGAAGTATTGTTGCATCAACTCACTTTCACACACACTTATGCTTTTTGATTTGTAAACACAACCGTCCTTGCATTTGCCATTTCAAATTTCTTCCCAATTAAAACCTGTTTATACCATCTTGCAACCTTAGAGCTCTCCAAAATTGACTACATACCTCATTTCATAAATTCAAATTAGGTCGGCAACTCAACATTCCTGCGGTGGAAAGGAATGAAAGTGGACCAATAAAAATACTTAACCAAGACTAAAAATAATGTCTCGGATCAACCACATACTTCCTTAATTAAAATTAATTCTTTGAACGAAGTGTAAACACCAGGTCGGCCAAACCTAATGAAAACACAAATGAACATTGATGTACACGCTTTCCAACAAGAAGATAGCATGTGGACGATGCAAAACACTTCATTATGCACGAGAAAACATCTCAGGTTCCTTCAAATACATCCACAGCAAGTGAAATGATCTTGGAACACCGAACTCCTTCCATCAGTCCATCTGAACTATGCAAACACATACAACAACTCTGAAACTTGACTTTCGGGTTACCAAACCACACGCATTGAATTTCCAAAACCAAGAGAACACCATTATAAGACACATTCTAGATCCGAACAATATGAAATAGAACAGCAGAGGACTACAGAGCAAAAACGTTTCTCCCAGTCACAGAAAGCTAACTCTGCAAGAACAGTTCACACACCGGTGAACGTAACTTTCACAACCCATCAAATCAGAAGCTACAACTCAAGAGATATCACCACTAGATCACCATTAGAAATCCTTCAAATCCACACAAGCATAGGATCAATACAGGAGAAACGTGAAGCACATACCAGAGCACATTCAAAACTTTGACTTCTCTCTTTATTAATTTTCTCAAAAGCACTTGGAAACTCATCAATTCAACACATCTGCAACATCATAAGGATAGCTCCATGTACTCAAAACATCTCAACAACATCTCAACTATACATGCACAATCTGCAACATACTGAATTGTGTTGACATCAATGACAACATGAATGGCAACACCACCAAACTTGCTCATACTTGCAACACTATGTTGTCCGAAGACTGGTTTAAATGTTTGTTGGCTTGCACCAACTTGTTGTTGCATGAGGTTGAGAAAGGGATGTATGAGAATGCTCCTAAATATCATATGATGCTTGTTGATGTTCTGCAAATTGATTTTTGGCTTATCCAATATAGGTTGTGGTTTGGAATGAATGTTTTGTTGGCTTATGCTTTTGCTCAGGCTAACTAAGGTATGTTGATGTTTTGTGCCACAAGTTCAAGTTTGAGTGGAGCTTAGCAAGTGATTGAAGGTGTCGTATGGTTCATGTCGACTCATATAGGAGAAACACAAATATTTTTTTATCATTCTTATGTACCGCCAATGGATATGAATGCCAACATGCTATAAGTTACATATTTCTTGTTTATAGTTTACTTAATTTGCATTTGCAAAGTGTGTGGATGATGTTTATAGAAGATCAAAGATGTGAAGACTGTTTTGGGACCAAGTTAAGTGTGTGTTGGGATCTGCAAGGCATTTTCCTCTTCTTGGTGTTGTGGGTAGTCTTTTGTCTTTCCCTCTACACGTTTCATGGTGTTTGTTTTATCCTTGGTCGACTTACAAATGTAATATTTTTGTTGTTGTAGGCCGACATGTGAAATGTAATCAATATAATATTATGTATAAATTCTAAACCTAGTTGATCTAGGGTGAGGCAAGATGATGGTTGTTTGTGATTGAAAGAGAAAGAGCAGTTGTGATAGATCCTTCCCAGATTCATTTTGATCATATTCCTCTGACAAAAGGCATATGAAGAAGTGTGTTTAATTGTTTGTTGGAGGCAGTGAGTCCAAGGAAATAACTTCTTAATTGTTGAAAGCAGTGAGCTAGTAGGCAACTAATAAAACATTTGGAGAATCTACAAAGCAAAATTGCAATCATCAAAAGAGAGTGAGCTTAATTGTCAATTTCAGATACTGGAAGGACTATCATTTTGTAATCATTCATGAGTGTGTGCTCAAATCAAGGAGTTGTAGCTTCCTTGGGTTGTAGCCCTAAAAAGAAGTTGTACATGTTCTTCATTTTGTCAGGCTGGATTAGGACAGTAGCTCCTAGTAGCTTTTCTCACCATGGTTTTTCCCCTATGGGGTTTTCCATGTATATCTCATGTTGTGTTGTGCATTGTCTTCATCTTTCATGTTCTTGTTTATGCGGTAGAGTTTAAAGTATTTGTACATTCCATAAGGTTTAATATTTGATAGAACACTAATTCACCTCCCCTCTCAATATTCTGGTGTGTTCAACATACTTACTAATCAATTAGGGATTATCTAATGAAAATGTATAACCTATGTTGTATAACTAGTATTTTGATTTATTCTTCCCCTTTCACAAACTATAACATGGTGAGATGCATACATAGTCTTTCCACCTCATTCCTTTGGTGATGATTTTTTCTCAAATATCCCAAAACATAAACACCTACAACAAGTTCAAATACCATACATGTTATGTCTTCATAAAAAAATAACCTTAAAAAATCAACCATGTTATTTTCTTCTCCCTTCTCTTAAAAACATGTATAAGTAACTAGAGTTCAATCATTATATTTAGTAAAAAATGGTCAAAATAATTTATTATTTCATTTCTTTATAATACTTATTTATAATGACATGATCTTACTCTATCAAACTATAAATGCAATTATACAAACAACGTACTCATTAACACTAGAATGGTGTAGTATGTTAGATTATTTTTCTTTAATTGACATGAAAATTACTACCTATATTATTGATAGATAATTTTTTCCTTAATGTTATATATGATGTATATTATCTTAATTATGTGAAGAAAATTCTACCATCTATTTAAAATATTTTGACACACTTATAACTCTTAGCTTGAGCCATGCAAAATTAAATTTACTATGCAATATATTTTAGTTTAGAATGTATCTAATTTAGTTACCATTAATTTATTCATCCTATATCAAATCATACATGCAATTGTCTCACACTTTCCAAAATTTGAATTCCCACTTTCCAAGGTCAATACTTGTGGAATTTGACAATTCTCTAGTGGTGTGAGTATGAAAAGGTGAGAATTATATATCTAGGTTTGTATTTTGGTAAGGATTGAATTCACATTTACAATATGAAAATATTTTCTCATGTGCATCTTAAGTCCACTTTTGTAGTTGTTTAAACAAAAAAATGATGTGTTTCATATCTCCAAAGTGATAAACCTATAAGAAGCAAAGACAGAGAAGCAATGTGCAAAAATTTATTAATTATGCCTAAGTTCTTCCATTTTGTCCATTTTCAATTGATGTGTTGGATTTTTTAAAAGGGAACACCTACATATCATCCTTGTTGATTGAGCAATTCACCTAATCATCTGATATACACTCTCACCAAATTTAACATGTAGTTAGAATTTTATTGCAACTTTGTGAAAGGGAAAAACAACCCAAAATTACTCACATGGAATTAAGATAGTAGGAATATTTAAGTTTACCAAAAAATAAATAACAAAACTATTATCAATCCCCTCTTTAAGTTTGAGCACTATCATAAGAAATATTTTCCGTCACCCTATCTCCACTCTCATCGCCCTCTCTCCACAAGTTACCACCACCCTACGACCAGGTCATCACCTAGCAAGTGATTCCATTTGAGTGTTTCCCTTCAACCATCAAACAACCACCATCAACCCTTCAATCCTACCATAAGAGAGATACTATTTTTCTTTTTGGAATAACTTGGGCAAATAAAGTCAGTTTTTTGAAAACAAGATAGTGCTGAAAATTTAGTTTTGCACACTTTCAAATGGTGTAGGTCTCATTATTAGATTTTTCTACTAGAAAATTTAATCGCCTATCAAAGTCAAATCATCATTTTTGGATTTTTAGCTAATCACCTTTTGCACGTATCTTTGATTTTCGCGATTCTTCCATCATTGAAAAGGTATTTCAAAGATCTTTAGACCTAGCAATGCACTATTTCCAAATTCTACACAAGTTATTTTTTATTCATTTTTTTTATATTTCACATATTGGTCAATTACTTGGACATCTTGGCACTTGAAAATATTTTGTTTGCATGAGATGACTTTATTTGAGCTTTTTTATATGCATTAAGGTTATTAGTCTATAATTTATCATTCGAGGACGTGCCATGGGTTTTTAAGTTCATCATTATTTAGTAATCCTAGGAAAAAGATAATTATGAGTCTTGGCAAAATGTAATCTTGACACATCTCAAGTGGCTCAATATTTTGTCTTATCTCTATGGACTCATACTTGAACCAAACACACTAGGTAGTAGATCAACATGGGGTAATATCATTGACCATGTTATAGGATTCGTTTGTTCTAGTGTTGATCCTAACAATGTGTCTGTTGTATCAAACATTGGTTGTCCCCACATACTTTGGATTAAACTTTGGGAGATCCATGAGACTTTCATTTCTCTCCACTCTCGGAGGATCCTACTGCAGATCTTTGCATCCCCCTTCATGATACATATATCATACCCTTTGACAATGATACTTTAGAGGAGCTTGAGTATAGCATCAATCTTGCATGTTCTGATGGATTAGCGACTTGCCTCCTTGCTCACACTTCCTATTGAGATTATATCTCCATCTTCTATTATTCATGATGAGATTAGTATTGCTACATCCATAGCCCATATTGATTTAGAGCAATAGGGCATTGATCATCTTCTAAACATAGCTACTTGGAATTCATATCTATTAAACATTTCATCTTTGTTGTGGAGTCTCATATTGTAGATTTGGAGGATTATTTTGAGGATATTCATCTCCTCTTTAATGGTAGGAACATCATCAATTTATCCCATCATCATTGTATTTCGAGCTTGCTCTACATAGAGTAGCGTTTCACTTAATTATATTAATTAAGTCACCTTTTATTCTACCTTAAGATTTCACTCTTGATGTATATTGCATTACGCACAATTATATTAATTATTAAATGTCTTCCTATTAGGTTACCTTTAGGTTTTGCTTTACCCCCTTTTAAGGATTTCCTGATCTTTGTAAATAATCTATTCTATTGCTTGATAATAGATCTCTCGAGTATTACAGAAGCTTCAAACCCTCACTTGTTTTTTCTTTATTCTCTTCCCTGTGACAGGTATCCATTTGCATGCAGGTGTTCTTGGACTCTAAAGTTGGTTTTCACAACTTCTACATGGTATTAGAGCCGACCTGTTGTAGCCTGTTCTTGTTTTGAAGATTTTGGAGCTATGAGGGTTTGATCAGGCTTTCACAGGTTTTGGGTTGTTTTCTTGTGGATCCAGGCTTACTTCATTTTTTGGGTTCATTTTGGGCCCAAACAGACCTCACCATTGGACTCGCAACGCCCAAAAACCCCCATTTTTATATAAAGTAAGTCTAGTTTGGCCACAGTTGACCGAAAAGGCAAAAAAAATTGGCCCCAAGGTCGTACAGCCTCAGGGCACGATCTACGAGGTGAAAAATTAAAAAAATAAAAATATATTCAATTTTAAATTTTTTGAAGGTTTTCAAAAAGGGCGCTTCCCCTTTATACTTGTGCCACTCTACAAACCGCGTACACTCAGCATGGGCCGCCGAACAACCACCGGACCGCCACCGGGCAAATTAGCCGCTTCAGCCAAGTACTGGCGCTAACTCTCATTGACCGCCTGGGCCAACCACCCGCTGAAAGCCTTAACGCTGGCAGGCGCTTGCAGAAGGCTATTGCCAAGACGCTTCACCAACACCCAAACACCGCTTACTCAACCCCCGGTCGTCTAACAACTAAGGCCTATTTTAGCCCCCTGTGGCTTGGTGAAGACTCCTATGTGCCTTTTTGAGCAAGGCCACTTCACTATTATTATTAATGCTTATTTCTTTCTCCTCGCTTTTCTCAACGAAAATAAGCGTAGGAAAGCTAGCTTCGAGCCCGCTCTAGTGGATGCAGGAATTTTTTCAAAATTCTCTACTCTTTGGTTGCATTTTTGTGGCAGGAAAATGCAAAATCAGATGTTTTTTTTGCACTCCGGGGGGCATAACTTGCTCATTTTTACTCCGTTTTGCGCAAACGAATAGGCGTCAGAAAGGTGGTTTTGTACTCTTTCCATATCTACAGTTTATTTCATTAGAAAATTCTTCAAGTACACAAGATTTGTCTCTCAAACATATAACTGCTTTCTATTTTTTAGCTTTCAGTTTGTACTGGGGATTGGTTTTTTGCATTGTGGGGGGGTGTTTTTTCTTGCTTTCTATCATTTACATCAGAAAACTAGAATTTATAAACACCAAAACAACAAAACCCCTTCTGCATCTTTTGTCTAGTTCTGAAAGACCACTAAATAATAATAAAAAAATTTAGAGCAGTTGAGGCACAGTTCACAGCATGTCCAATAGATCTATTGAGCCTCTCACACCACATAATTATCACACTTGGAAGGGTTGCATGATGACACTTCTCTAGTCTCGAGGGTTATGGTCCTGTTTGGATGAGGTTCAGCTTCAATTGACTCGCCCCTTTGAGGTTATGCAACACAGGAACAATATGGATCAGGCTATGGGATTGATGGTTTTGCACATTTCACATAGCCTCTTGTTTCATCTTGAAGGGTGTCTCACACCTAGAGCCATTTGGACCAAGTTTTATGGACTTTTTGGCACTATCAACGAGTTCAGAGCATTGCAGCTTGAGGCCGAGTTGACTTCCTTGGTACCTGATTCATTTCCTTTCATTGAGGACTTTCTGATGAAGTTCAAACAGCAGAGATCTATCTTGCAGGGTTGTGGCAAGATTAAGACTGATACAGAGTGCATCTTCCTGATCCTCTCCAAGCTTCGGGTCCATTTCAGATCTTCTCTTCGACATTCTATTCCACCATGGATGCATTGGGAAACCGCTTTACCATGCCTACATTTGAGGTGTTTTGTGATCGGTTGACACGAGAGCAAGCCAAGATATCACAGTTGGATGCTCTCACAGGATCACAACACCAAGCATTGGTAGCACAGTCATCTCAGGGGAAGCAGAAGCAGAAATAGAAACCAAAGACCATAGAGCATTAGAAGGATTCTAGTTCACAACACTCCTCTGATTCACCTTCTCCTAAGGGGGAATCATCAAAGAAAGACAAACCTAAGTGTGCTTATTGTACTAAGCCAGGACATGATGAGTCCAAGTGTTATGAGAAGAAGATAGATGCATATGCAAAACAGGTTTCAGATTTGACAACTCTTCTTGAGAGGAACAATATTCATCACTCTTCTTCATCTACATTAGGCGGGTCTTCTTCTTCCCCATCATTCCAGATAGATGGACAAGCCCCACATAAGGGTCATGCATTATGTGCAACCACCAGTTCACATTCATCTAGATGGCTACTAGATTAAGGTGCTTCACACCATATGGCATCTTCTTAGAACATGTTCTCATCTTTCGAGGCTACATCCTCACCACACATTTTGATGGGTAATAACACTTATATGAGTGTATGTGGGAAAGGTTCTATCAACATTGATGATGGTACATTCAATGATGTACTATGTGTTCCATCTTTGTCCACTAACCTTCTCTCCATCTATCAGATTGCTCACAGTGGGACAGGGAAAACAGTTGAGTTCACACCTGATTCAGTGCACATCAGAGACATTCAGACTGGCAACATTGTTGCAACAGGGACAGTTGATCATTCTTCCCGTTTGTATGCATTCACACACTTTGGTCCACCATCTCCACTGTCTGAGTTTTCCTCTCTTTCTACAAGAGAGCATGCAGTATCTGAGGTGAAGTTTGGTCACTTGAACTTATGTGTTCTTCCATCTGTTCATGAGACTAGTGTTGAGACTTCTACACCTCTACCTCCTGTTGAGATCACATCTGTTCAGCAGGATTCCTCTTCAGCTATGACTGACATTGTTGCTCCACTCATCGAGCCATCAAGTGTAGTTGTTGAGGCCATATCAGAGGATATTCCTTTCCTCACAGATGACAGTTTTAGCACACCTATTATCCCATCTTCATTGGAGATTCCATTTCAGGATCATCTTGAGTTGTTTGATTCACCATCTTGTTATTCAAACACTCCTACTGCAGTTCCGTTCTTCAGTGAGCATCATCTAGGACTTCTATTTTCACCTCACATCCAGGGATTTCCTCTTCCTCGACCGTTGGATCTGTTTCTTCCTCCGAGGAGACACATTGTTTTGATCATTGGCACAGGGGTTCTCTCATTCTGGGGGGGCTTTGGAGTCTCTTCTCTCTCCTATGGGGGAACATATTTTGTACTTGTGTGATAGAAGCAGTTCTTGGGGGGTCATGTTGAGTCCTCCTTCTATCTCTCTTCTTCTTTCACTCTTGTTCATCTCTTTTTGGAGAGGAGTTTTTTTCCCACTGGGTTTTCTCCTTTACTCCGCTTTACAGAGATTTGGTTGTATTTGGGTACCTAATCAGGCCTAGTTGTCGGGACCCAATTTTACTTTCATGCATTGTAGTTACATTTTCTTTTTTGCACATGTTTGTAGCTGCACTCTTGCTCATCTTAAGGGGGGGTGTTAGAGTAAAGGTTTTCACTTAATTATATTAATTAAGTCACCTTTATTCTACTCTTAAGATTTCACTTTAGATTGCATATTGTGACATTTAATAATTATATTAATTATTAAATGTCTTCCTATTAGGGTTACCTTTTAGGTTTTGCTTGATCTCCTTTTAAGGATTGATCTTTGTAAATAATCTATTCTATTGTTCTGATAATATATCTCTGATATTACAGAGCTTCAAACCCTCGCTTGCTTTTTTCTCTATACTCTTCCCTGTGACAGGTATCCCTTTGCATGCAGGTGTTCTTGGACTCTGAAGTTGGATTTGACAACTTCTACATGCTCTACATCAATCTTCATAGGATTTTCGAATGGCATCACCTAATAATCATATATGGACGTTTGAGTAGTTTTCAAAGACACATTTGGATTTAGATTCACTATTCATCCATCTTATGTGAATGACTTCTCCAATCACTAGAGGATGTATTTTTTCCTAAGGGGAAAATTTTTGTTTGCAAGCAATGGATCGTATTCTATTTTCAAGCTTTCATTATTGGCACATGAGCCACTTCTTTGTGGGTGGATATATATTATCATCTTCTCTCTCCTATTGGGGGACAATAATTGCAATTATGTGATAGAAGCAGTCCTTTGGGGTCATATTGAGTCCTCCTTTCCTTCTTTCACTAGTACACACTTCATTTTTCTCTCTTTTAGAGGATTTTTTTCCATCTATATTTTTTTCTTCAGTTATGAGAGATCTATCTATTTGTACATGGATACCTCATCATGTCTTGTAGTCAAGACCTATCCATGCATGCATCCTAGCATTCATCATGATATTTTTCGCTTATCCCTAAGTTGTACTTGAATGGGGTATTAGAGTAAAATAGCTAATTATCTAATTAATTAACTCATCATCAATTAATTATTTAGTCTCCTTTTTACTATTACATTGAGTTAAACTTAGTAGTGCTTTTCTATTTTTAGGTCATGTTTTTCTCTCATAGCATAGGATGAGGAAACTTATCATTATTTGACCCAATCATCACCTAGGGTTTCATCTAGGGTTGCATTTTCATTTTAAAAGCATGTGATATTCATTATTGTAATCCAATACATTAATATATTAATGAGAAGCTCATTCAATGTTTTTTTGGATCAATTCAATTCTAAAGGTTGCATAGCACAATCAATTGCTTTCTCTCGCCATACAATAGGTGTTTTGGTTGCAGGTGATTTCTCAGAGTTGTAGGGTTCGACAATTAAATCCAACTAAAATGAGGCTACAATAGATGAAAAAATTACAAGATCAACCTCAAAAAGAAATGCTCATGGTATTGAAGTTCATGCAGCTAATGGTCATGAAGTTGATGCTCATGAAGTGGTGGCAAGTCATGATGTAGAGAAGTGTGAAACCAAGGTAACAATGGAAATATCTATTGTATAAACCCTAGTAGGTCCTTCTCACAATGCCAAAACAAATAGGGAATTGGTTGTTGAATAAGCTTCCAAATTATGAAAACTTCTCATTGTTTCCTGCAAAATGGATATGAAGAAAAGAGCAAGATACATCTCAATATAGAAGTATTGGACACCTGTCTCCTTAAAAAAAGAAAATAAAATTTCACAAGGTAACAAGGGAGGAAATATAGGCAAAAGACAAAAGAAAGGAAAATCAGAGAGCAGGCAAAGGATATAGCTTTTGTAAATGCATGTGGGACTCCTTTAATTGAGGAGAGACATGAAGATTCATATGGTTATGAATTTGTAGTCAACATGCCTTCCTCTTCCTCAAACAAACTCAACAAAGCTTGATGCAGATTGAATTTGTGAGTTTTATTAGGCTGGCTAAATTCACAGCCAATAATGACTTAATTTGATCATTTCAATTGTCAATTACAATTCAATTCAAAAATTGCACAAAATCAATGGAGGCAATTCAATTTTATTATTATGATCTATTTTATAGTTGTACATTCATTGTGCAATCTACACTTTGTCCATTCCTTTGTTTAATTACCTTTGCTTGTGTCTTTGCTTTCCATTCTTCTTATTTCCTTCATTTACTACACTTCTCCTATAAATGATTTACAACCTACATGGAGTTCTTTTGTATCACACCCCTGCTTCACGCCTAGTCACAACCTCCAACACCCCTCTCCTTTGGTAATTTTGTTCCTTCATCCTTGGCTGCCTCTTCTAGTGTTTTTTATTGTGCAAAATCCCAACCATTGTTTCTACCTTCCCTACTTTCCTTCAAGGTTGCACGGAATTGGTCTTTCTTGCCTATTCATCTTCTCATTACACCTCTTTCACCCCTTTCATATTCCACCATTAAAAGAACATTTTTTTAAATGAATCGACTAATGAATACAAACAATCAAAATTCAATAAATATTTCTTTTAACTTTATAGAGGTATATTTTGAAAATAAAATACACTTTGTGACTACAAGATGATGCATTAGGATGATGGAAAAACTACTTTTTGCATAACTTTCAAATGGAGGCTCATTTTCACCTAAAAACTTTTAAGGATATGCCAAATAAAATTAAGAAGCTTCCCCCCAATTATTTTTCTCCATCCTTTAAAACTCTTGAGATTTTAAATTTCTTGTAAAATTGTTGACTCAAACTTTTGGCATTAAAATCGCCCAAATGGTAAAAGATTTGATCACGAAACATTTTTCATATTTTATAAAATACATTTAAGATTATCCTTGTAAAAGGATTTTTTCCCACCTCTCACGAATTTTCGAAAACAATTGTTTTTGTAAACTTGCTTATGGTGCCTTCAAAACAGTAAATTGGCAAAAAATTGAAAATTACAATTTTGACCCAATTAAAGTCTTCCTACTATAAAGAGATGCCTAATAACACAAAAAAAATCAAAACACACACCAAAACTTAAAATGAAACAAAAATAATTTTTTGGTTGATGTCAATCTTGCGTGTACCCAAATACTCCCACATCAAAGTTGAATAACATGCTATAGTAGAACTAGGTATTGAAGCCCAAACAAGAAAATCTATAGAAGAATGTGAAAGCCCTCTCAATGTATATGATGGCCATGAAGTTTTACTTGATCAATATTTTGTAGAAACTCTGAATGTTTCCCCTTTTTAGAAGGGCAACAAGAAGAAAAAATCTCGTTTGATTCAAATCCTACAAATACTATGCATATTTCCCCTATTTCAAAAATTAGCTTGAAGTAACAATTCCAACCAAATAACAACATTTGTTTGAAGGATCACCATTTGTAGGGCAGCCAAATTTTCAAGAAATTATTCATAAGCAAAAAGATGAACTGAGGACCTTGAAGATCAAGGTGAATTGATTAGAAACTAAAATTCAGTTCTTACAAGTGTAATATATGCAATCAATCAACAATAAGCAATAGAACTCAAAGGATTAAAAAATCAAACAACTCAATTGGTTAAAGAGAAAGAAAAAATTGCAACACAAGAAACATTTATATTTGTGAAAATGCATAAACAAAAGATGGTGGAATTAAAATCTTCTTGGTGTGCTAAAATCATGTCAACTATGCAACAATTAACCAATGTGACACTGAAAGAGTGACCTTAGTTTGTAAGAAGTTAATATTTATTCCATAGCGACATGCAATATCTCAAGTTGGACGAAAAATGATTCGTTGAAAACCTATTTATATTTTTACAACCTTAAGTCCATTTATGCCAAAGTTTGTCTGTCTAATTTTCACCTTAATTAAACTTTCCTTGCTTCCTTTTTCCAGCATTAGTTTATATGGAATAAGCTTATTTTATATGTTTAATTGAATAAAATATAGATTAAAAACTAATTTGAAATATTGGTTTGTTTGGTTGTGTATACCAAAATAGAACAGACAACTTCCTATAACAGAAAGATATCATGTGCATTGCATTGTGAGATAAACTAATTTGCGGATCCTAGTTTTGCTTGAAAACGTCTCTTTTTGTTAAGATTAAGTTTGTACTTTTATGCTAAAATGGCCAAAAGGGTCAAAGGCACTTGTATGATTTAATTTTGTTGTTAATATTTTTGGTTCATCATTATGGTTGTAGGCCAAGAATAGCTTTCCACAGTCATGTTTTAGTTTTATGTGGTCGAAGGTCAAAATAACTATTCATATCATTCTATAGCTACAAGTTGTAAGTTATATAAGCTACAACGAAAATGATACAAAGTTAATATGTTTGTATTTACACTTGAGAATAATATAGCATACCTATTCGGATCTAAAAAGAAGTTTGCAAAAAATTATTTAATCCCTCGACACAACAAGAGGAGGATCCACTCTTTGGGATGTTGGGTGATCATTTCGTATTTTGGGTGTTCAATTGTGTTTTAAGGATTACTTGAATTACCTTTAAGTATTGTTTATTGTGCATCATTTTATAACTGTTCCAAAAAGACAGTTTGTAGAAAATAGAATCATAAAATGTGACTATTCCCATTAGTCTCAAGATAGGCCTATGATGATAATAATTTGTAGTTTAGAACTTGGGTCAAATAAATAATTTTATAAGATCTATACATAGAATAATTTCTAACATTTTTATGATCATTTGAAGTGAGTAATAATAGTTTTTTCTATAGAAAATTATCTTTGTTCTTGTATAGATAATCTATGTTCCTATAGCATATTATTTTTGTAACAAAAATCTTCCTATGGTAGGTTTTAAGATATGACTCTAGTTATTTTATAATTTATTTGTTAGAATAAAATTGCATTTCATTCTACTGAAATTACTACCTTCACCCCTTCAGAAAATAGTCGCTACATCTTTCAAAAGTTTATGTCCCAAATTGACATATGATCAAACTAAAATAAGGACTTGAAAATTAAACCATTGCTTTAAATTTATTCTCTTCGATTTTGTCCCAACAATTCTATCAAAGGAACTACTAATTATCCTCTATAGTTTGTCTCATTTCAAATCATCTACCCCAAATTCTCTATATTCTATTACACTTCATCATTATCATTAAACCCACAACTTTAATCTAATGAATCTACATAATTGTGTGTTCAAATATTAAAACATGATTCATCCCTATTTCTATGTTGCATATTTTATTCCAATAGTTATTACTTCAACTGCATAAACCACTGTCACTTTTTATGGTGTCGATCTTAAGCCATGCACAACCAACCCATCCATCATGAAAATTCATTATTGCATGATTTCCTCTATCAACACTTAAGCCTTTGCTCTACTTAATTTATGTGTGGTGTGCCTTACTAGGTCAATCCACTTGACATACTATAATCACATCCTCACATCTCTTGCTATGTCTCACCTTGTCTTCCTATGTAGATTTATTAGTGTGTATGTCTACACTTAGCTCTCTCTTGACCAAAAAATTGCTACCTTCTCAAACATGTTCCTTGATGTATCATGATGACAAATGTATACTTATTGTCTTGATACATTTATCAACCAATAGCATTTTGAATCAAAGACTTCAAAACCTTGCTTTGAATTAGTGCTAGAAACCCATCTAGGGCCTCATCCACAAAACTATGTCAAGAGAACAAAATTGAGTATATAGTCATTCATGACATGCATGCAAAGATGTAAATAGCACCTATCCACATTATTTTTAAGCATTGAAGTCATTAAATGTTCATCATCCTCTCAACTATCCTCTAGTGTTTATATTTGCATTACTCAATATATGCTACAAGCTAATCAAACAAATGTTCAAATAGCTCCACAAAGAATTATTTGTATAATGGATCAAATATTTGCTACCTCACATAATTCTCTAAAGAACACCTATATAGGTGCTTTTCCATGAATAAACTTCTCAACCCTCATTATAAGTCACTTACAAATATATGCATGTGTAACTCACCAAGGCATTCCCACAGCACAAGTACAAGTTCTAAGATTGTCTTAGCAATCAAAGCAAAATGTTAGCCATTCTCCCCTCACAAATTCAATCACCTATGGCTAAAAATGTGTTTAACTCCTACCTACTAGCATCCAAGTCTATAATCTCACTAGACACAATTGATTCATTCATCCTCTATGTGACATGTGGAATGTGAAAGCATGCATGCATAATCATGAAAATCATACATTCAAACATATTAAACACACAAATTAACAAAACTTAAGTGGTTTTATTTATTCATACACCATCACCAACTATTACATTGGAGGGAACATATATATGAATTCCCTTATTTACAAATGATTTTAAGTTTCTCAAATGATATAATCATTAATTTCTTTCAATTTCCTAGGTGAACCAATTAAATTATTTTCCAAGATGCTCCTCAACAATTGTTCCAATTTCCTATCTATTAGTGTGCAATGTGTTTGACATAGTTACAATATTCAAATAATATAAAATAAGGTGTCAACATATTCTCAAAGGGGAGGGCAATATCAAGTGTTGTTTGAGCTCTACAAAAATGTATTATAGCACAAGTGTTCAAATAAATTGCCTTAACACACATGATTTGACTAAACAACCAAACAACATGTCAAAATTTGAGAACAAATCTACACTAGAAATTAATAAGCTTGAGAAAGCTAGATAGTTTGATGATGTGTAATGTTGCCCAATCTTGAATCACCTTGATTTTCTTTTGATCTACATGCATGCCTACATAATCAATAGTGTAGCCTAGATACAAAATTTATGTGGTACCAAATGTACAGTTACTAAAGTTGGCCTACGAGTTATGTTGGCATAGAATCTAGGAAACACAAGACAAGTTCCACATTATCCTCCCAAGTGATGTAGGAGCATCCCCAGTTGTAAGGGAATCTTGTATCAACCAAAAATAGTTATTTTCTTGCATTGCATTCAATAGCAGTTTCAACATTTCATTTGGCATTTTACCGCATCATTGTTTCCCAGCTTACGAAGCAGGATATAACATCTACACATTGACATCTATCACATATCCAGATTTCACATCGTTTGTAGTTGTTTGTTGAAAGTTATCGCTCTCAAAATTTCACTGTGTTACCAGTCAGAGCATTTGGGGCCGCCTGGTCTAGATTCTTAGTGTGAACCTATTCCAAATCATGTGGAGCTTCATAGGACATCATACAAGCATCTTGGGTTCACTGGGACCTATCCTGGAGGTTCGCAAGCCATTTTTTTTGCATGGGATTATCTTTCCATATTTTGACGTTGACCTTCATGTATGAGAATTCATCGGATTTACGAACCTTTGTGGCCGATGTAGACCTTTATGGGATCTTGAGAACCATATTTAAGATCATTGTAATTCATTGTAGATCATCATTCATGAAATTATAGTTAGATCAGTAGTTTTGCAAGTTTAGATTCATTACATTTTCGCAAAAACCCTTCGGGGGCATGTAAAAAAGCATGTTGGCCAGTTGTATTATTGAATGCCCTTGTGGCAAGCCTGTGAGCCCTGGATATTCACCCATGAAGCATGTATTGCATGTAAGATTGTCAATTCAATAAAGTTTTGTGTTTGCATATCAATTCTTGTTAGTTTTTGTTGTGTTCACTCATTGTTGCACGGTTCAGAATGTTCCTTCTGGAACCCTCCTACAATCACTGCACCAAGTGGTATAAGAGCGAGTTTTCAATTCCTAAAGGAATTCCTTGAGGTGAACAAATCGCCGACCAGAGACAGACTGCATTTATTTTCACCTGATTGCCAATTTTGAGGCAATTGAAACCCTTGTAGCTAGATCATTGAATTGAGGCAATTGCACCGAATCAAGGGGAGAGATGTCGCCAACGAGAGTGCCCACTATGGCGAATGTTGCTTGAAGAGTGGATGAAATGTGGGAGGTGATGTGCAAGATGTGAGTTTGATTAGATGCAGTTGAAGAAAGATTGAAGGCAAGGTTTAAAACCTAAGCATGAAGATGAGAGTGATGATGAAGCAAAACAAGATATGAATCAATTTGCAGAAGCCCTAGGCGAAGAAGAAGAAGAAGAACCAAATCAAATCAAGATGTTAAAAGCGATTTCAAAGCTAGGAAAAAAGACCTAGAGTGGAAATTCAAAATTACGCGAGAAATTTGAATCCTTAAGAGTTGATTGATTGGATAAATGAAATGGAAGAATACTTTGAATATGAAGAAATTGAAGATCCGAAAAGAGTTAGACTCGTGAAGAAAAAGTTGAAAGGTCATGTTGCATTATGGTGGAAAGAAGTACAATTACATCAAAATAAAAGAGGCAAAGAAAGAATCATCAAGTGGGACAAAATGGTAACAAAGTTGAAGAATCAATTCATACCAGTTGACTATGAACTTGAATTGTTGAAGAGATTATAGAACCTAAGACAAAAAGAGAGATATGTGAAGGAGTATACTAAAGAATTCTACAAGATGATAATCAGAACCAGACATAGTGAAGCAAGCAAAGAAAAGGTTGCAAGGTATATCAATGGACTGAGAACAAACATTCAAGAAGAATTGAGCCTAGTGAAGATGAAATTAGTTGAAGAAGCATATCAATTTGTATTGAAAGTAGAAGAGAAGTTGAATAAGAAGTTTGAACAAAGACAAAAAGTACAAGAGGAAGATTTCAAAAGAGTGGACCCCAATCTAGAGAAAGAAGACCTTATGTAGAGTAGAACAAAGATGTGAAAACCTATCAGAGTGAGGAAAAGGATGCTAATTCATACAACAGAGGGAGAGAAGATAGAAATTTCTACTACAATGACAAACAAAGACATAATTCACACCGCAATGAAGGATACCAGAGAGATGAAGGGACATCTGAGAGAAGACCGTTTAGGGGAACTTGTCTCAAGTGTGGAGCTGAAGCACATAGAGCATTTGAGTGTCATCAAGGAAGTATCAGAAAGAAACCTAAGCATATCGGAAGAGCAACTTATGTGCATGAAGAACCTATTAGATCCCCTAATTAAGTTGGGAAACCTGAGAAAGGAAAATCATTGATGATGAGGAGAGCTTGGATGCATGAAGAAGTGATTGAGCAACCAACACAAAGGAAGAGTCTATTCAAAACTAGATGTAAGTTCGGAGGAAAGGTATGTAAAGTTCTCATTGATAGTGGTAGTACGGATAATCTAGTTTTAGAGGAGATGGTAACCAAGTTGAAATTGGAGAGGCTAAAACATCCAAACCCTTATAGGATAGCATGCATTAAAGATGACCATAAGATATTGGTGAATGAGCAATGTTTGGTGAAATTTCATATTGGGCCATATAGGGATGAAGTGTTGTGTGATATTACACCTATGGATGCTTGTCATTTACTATTAGGAAGACCGTGGCAATATGATAAGAAAGCAATTCATGATGGAATAAGGAATACCTATACTGTGACATCAAATGGAAAGAGAATCAAATTGATACCTTTGGAGGAGGAGATCACTGAAATTTGTGGCACTGTCAGACTATGTTTGGTAGATGGAAACAAATTCCTGGATGGTTTGAGGCATGAGAACATGTGTTTTTCATTGATTCCAAAGAAAAGCAATGGTTCAGACATAGAGAATCCTACCACAAAGAATAAAGAAGTAGAAAAATTGTTGACAGAGTGAAGACATTGTGTTAGAGAATGTACCAGATGCACTACCACCAGTCATCATATAGACCATATACCGGGAGCAAGTTCACCAAACAAGGCAACACATAGAATGACACCGGCAGAGAATATAGAGTTGAATCGGCAGATACAAGAGTTGTTAAGGAAAGGATTGATCAGAGAAAGTTTGAGCCCGTGTGCGGTACTTGTTGTACTTGCACCAAAGATAGATGGAGAGTGGAGAATGTGTATAGATTCAAGAGCAATAAATAGGATCACTGTCAAGTATCGATTCCCATTGCCAGGGATGGATGACATTACAAACTGTTTGAGTGGAGCAAAGTATTTTACAAAGATTGACCTAAAGAGTGGATATCATCAAATCGGAATCAGAGAAGGAGATGAACGGAAGATTGCATTTAAGACAAATGAAGGATTGGATGAGTGGTTAGTAATGCTTTTTGGATTGACCAATGCACTGAGCACTTTCATGAGATTGGTGAATGAGGTATTGAAGAAATTCTTGGGTAAGTTTGTCATTGTTTATTTGGATGATATTTTGATTTTCAATAAGACTAGAGCAGAACATTTATGGCACATCTGGCAAGTATTGCAAAGGTTGAGAGAAGAAAAGTTGGTGATTAATGTAAAGAACTGTAGTTTCATAAAAACAGAGTTGGTATATTTGGGATATATTTTTTCTACTGAATGATTGAAGATGGACTATGAGAAAGTGAAAGAAATTGTAGATTGGCCTACATTGGTGAACATTGGAGAGGTGAGATCATTTCATGGATTAGCTAGTTTCTACCGAAAGTTTATCAGGGGCTTAAGTAGTGTTTCTAACCCTATGACAGAGACCATGAGAGGAGATAAAAAGGACTTTAAGTGGACATCTGAAGCACAAAGAAGTTTTGAATGGTTGAACCAAAAGAAGACAGCACAACCAATGTTAATTGTAAGGTAGGGGACCAACCACACCATGGCTCTAGGTCACGGAGAGTCGAGAGTGGAGGGCTGCCCTATCTTACCTCAAGCTAACAGGTGTTTAGGACAAGAATCCAGAATGAAGAGCACTCTCAACTTCTTTTGTCACTCTACAGATCCAAAAGTCTAAATGAGGCTAGACAATCAGACAACTCTTTGTCTGAGGATGGCAGCACAGGTCTGAGACAATAGCACAATGTGCTACCGTCCCTCTTGCGCGTTGGCATCCATATGGCCAAAAAACGTGAAGTACAGTGTGGAAAGCAAGAAAACCTACTAACTGTCTAGCTAGCTAATTTTAACGAAATAAACAGAATGATGAAATAGGATAAATAGCTACATAAATGATAAAGAACGTAGATGAAGACAAGGGTGATTAATATCAACTCACTAAAGCTCCAGTTCACCAGCGAGCTTCGCGCACACGTCCACCTACACATAGTTGAGAGGGAAAAATGTTGGATTGTGTAGGGGTTTGCCTCAATCAAACCCCCACTTTGGCATTTCCACCT
>VDFB02059941.1:0-26243 GCA_007258455.2 Sequoia sempervirens
TGAGTCCTCTAATTATATCTAAAATCTTATAAAAAAATATTATCATTTTATTGTGGTTAGGGTGGTGAGATAGACACCTACTTCTTCTTTTTTTCCTGAAATTTAAGTGCTACTGCATTGAAATTTCAAATTTTCACCAAATAGATTTTTTTTAAAAATAAACCTAGTAGTTTAGAAACTAAATTGAATTTTCTACAAATTCTATTCTTACATATTTTTGAAATAATATAAATAAGTTATTCAAATTTTTACGTCAAGTTTTCTAACTCTGATTTTTCTAAATTTTATCGCCACTTAAGGGCTTGTTTTTTCCATGATGATCCTGCACATACCTAGTACCTGAAAGACACCTTTTGAGATTCTTAATGGAGTTCATTCTAGAGGTACATATCAGAGTTGAGAGACATCAGTATGGAAGATAAAAAGAGTGCAGAAGTAGAAGAATTCACATAACATATGAAGAAAATTCATACTCAAGTGAAGGAGCAATTGGAAGATATGAACCAAAAGTATAAGGAGAAAGCATATGAGAAGAGGAGACATAAGAAGTTCAAAGTTGGAGATGAAGTGATGGTGTATTTGAGGAAGGAAATATTTCCAGTTGGAACATACAATAAGCTCAAGATGAGGAAGTTTGGACCCTATAAGATCTTGAAGAAATTTGAATCAGGAAATGCATATGAAGTAGAGTTACTAGAAGACATGGGTATATCACCTATATTTAACATTACAAATCTAAATCAGTACCATGAAGTAGAATTCGGTGAAGATAGTGAAGCAAGATTGGAGAATTAGTTTCCTAAACAACAATCATATGAGATAGAAGAGATTTTGGATATCAGAGATGGGAGGAAAACACGTGGAAGATAGTACAAAGAATATCTCATGAAGTGGAAAGGCAGACTAGTGGAGGATTCTTATTGGATTTCTTAGGTTGAAGTAGACCATCTTGGTTTTCCTTTAGCCCTAGAAAAGTTAGGGACTCACTTTTCAAATAACCTTGGATGTCTGATACAGGAGCATCCTTGGTTCTTGGCAATCTTGCATCAATCAAAAATATTTTCTTTTAGTTATTGTTATTGTTCGATTCTTGTTCAGTTCATGTTGGTGGATTCATTATATCTACTCACCAAACCCTATGGAGTTATGTTTACATCATGGACATGTTCATTTTCCTTATTCCAAGATTTGAGCATGATTGGATCTTTTTCCAACAAGTTATTACTTCTGGATTTAGTGGTAATTTCTTGAACCGACATCAGAATAATTTTCAAGCCTAACGGCTAGTTTGATCACTTTTGGATCTTTCCCATAACTTGTGGATGTTGACTGTGTGATTCAAATTATTCCATGGAGTGTCCTAGACCTTAATTATAGGTCCACACTTCATCCTATGCATTCACTCAAATTTGATGCCAACGTATTCATGCACACGTTACATTTTCTTTCACTTGAGATTGTAATGATATTTGGCCAACGTGGAAGATTCTATATTTATGGATATGATAAAAATCTTGTAATAGATCATTAGAATAGGAGGAAGTGGATTAAGTAGAATAGTATAGAATTGAAGTGTAATATTTTTGCTTGCATCTAGCATAGAGGAATATTGTATTTTGGGCATGTTGTAATAGGCCTATGAGCTGAATTTGTAAGCTCAAATGTTGTTGACCAATTGTAATTGGAATTTCTATTAACAAGAATGTTTTAATTTGTATTTCCCTCCATATTTTGTGTTGCGTACATTGTGTGACTCTTGCTTCATGGTCTAGATTGTTCTATTTGAGGACCCTCCTACCATGGTTGCACCAAAGCCATTGTTGCTCACCAAATTGAGCTAGAAATAAATGAGGATTTATTGGCTTGGGATTATTATGTTCAAATTTTGATGAAAAGTAAAAGCCACTCCTACTAAAGAATTGATAAAAGTAGTTTTAATGGAAGAAGAAGATCGGGATAAGAAAAAAGAATGGTTAAAGGTTGGATGGCTATGGGTCAAAATTTTGAATAAGTTTAAAGAAAAACTAGATAGGAATGAGGGACTGGCTAATCATGCAATGGTCAATATAGAACAATTTGTAGAATGTTTGGTTTGCATATTTTGGGAAAACACATCCTTACTAGATTCTTCAACAAAGATGATCAAAGGATTTGAAAATTTTCTATGTCGTTAGTTTAACCAAAGGGGTCACTAATCAAATGATGCAATATAAGGGATATATTTAGAGTTTTCAAGATGAGCTGACAAATTTTGATGAATTACAAGAAAAGCTAGAGAACTTATCTCTTTCCCAATGGATTAAGCTAAAATATTGTAAGGTACCAAACATGAGAACATTAAATGAAGTTATTAATGATTTTTCAAAGAGCTTCCTAGACAATAAATAATAAAGTATTTAAAATTTTCTTCTTTTTATTAATTTGTAATAAATGAGTGTCCCAATTTGGAAAATATTGACATTATGGTGAATTTTTAGTAAATTTGTAGTTTAAGTGTGAGCGATTAGTTTAGTTTACTTCATATTATGTAGGGGCTAATCACCCAAGTTGAACTTTAAGTTAACTATATTATGATCCAAAAGTTATGGAAGACATTTTTCCTATATGTTTGGTTTTTGGAAATTGTAAAGCATCAAAAATTATATTGTATGCAAGAAATGGATACAATTTCAACATGAACATTTCTATTGCATTTTGTGAATTTTTAATAGAATATTGAAGGATTGGACATATTGCATGGGTAAAAATTCTTGATCATTGGTGATGATATGTATATTTTTATCTATCTAAGGTGTCTAAATTAGTAAAATAAATTTCTTAACAGTGGTAATGAATAGAGTCTTTTCTCAAATTTGTGCATTCAATATGGTTTATCTTATTTGATGTGGCTTGAAAATATGAATATGAAATTTTCCTTTGGTGATCACATCAATATTAAATGTGATTGTGTGAATACTGATTGTTGTAATATTATTTTTTTAAATTTTTCTTAACCATTTAAAAAGTTGGTGGATAAAATAGAATTTATCTTAATATATTTATTTTATTTTATTCTTAATCTCTATTCCTACTTTAGTCTTTTACTATTTATTTGGCCCAAATCCTTAGGGAATTTTAAATATTTGAAGAATATGACTAATGCATAGATTTATTAAAGATTCATGTAATATTAGATTTAAATGCAGTAAAGTTAGATTTTGAAGATATAAGTGGATTTCATCTAATCTTGCATGTTGTAATGTATTTTTTAGAATTCTAAATTACAAATATCCATTATTTAAACAACTTTTATAAATTGCTAAGCTACCCATCATGATCAATACTTCTATGGCTAAAAATAGCCAACATTGGTATACCTTCTCCTCCTTCAAAATAATAATCGATAAGTTGGACCCATGGTTGATCATCCACTTGCAAAAAAATGAGATCCTTGAGGATGACATTATCCACTAGTATATAAGAAAATGTTGTGTGGAAGAATGTGATGGTATATAAGTCTAACTTTACAAAGAACCCTAGCATGTTACAAATAGGTTGAGATGGAAAACATTCAAAAAATCAAGTAGGAGGTTAAGTATTTTTATACAAATTTAAATGATATGAAGAGGCTTAGTGTAGAGTAAAATAAAGGAAACTAGTACTTAAGCATAATAAATTTTTGATCTCATATCCATACTCAACCGTATAACAACACATCCCTATTATAATTTGAGTCAAACACCACAAAAAAAATCATGACACATGGGTAATTCTCAATTTTACAATCAATAAAAGAATTATATTTGTTTGATACCCAAATATGAAGGTCAAGGAGGTACTACCACATGTAATTTAATTTTAAAAGTATCACTCACTCAACATGGTCAACATTTTATATAACACATCCTACCCATAGACTGTGATAGGAGAATATTGTGGACAAGATCAAGGAAAAATATTTCCATGCAAAAGAGGTAGAGCACCAAAAGCTAAAATAAAGCCACTATATTAGAGATAATCATGAATGAGTGATAATTTATTCCCATGTTAGCCAATGGATGGCCATTATCTAGAAAATTCACAAAATAGGATAAAGGAAATTCCAATTCCATTGCCCAATCCAACACCTACAATAAAGATGGAGGGAGAGACATCCTCTACATAAGAAAACACTCCAACCAACACATGAGAACCTATATCATCCCCACTATGCAAAACTAAGTAGGAAGGATAAATAGAGAGGCTAACAATCTACTATAGAAAGCTCTACTAGGGCATAGAGAGGAGTTGAGAGTATAAGAAAAAATACTATCATTCATTGTTCACCAAATATTTAAATTATTTAAATTAATATCCTAAACTATTTAAAAAGTAGTAATATATATATGCACGATTATTAAATAGAAACATTAAAATTATTATAATAAGTATAATACAATACAATGTTCTTATTTGCGAGTTTTATTAACTGACAGGCTTTGATATTAGGAGAATGGTTACATGAAATTTATCTTAATGAACAACTTTCTTCTACTAGAAATCTGTCTTGACTGCTAGCCCACTTATTTTGAAAAATATTACACAATTAAAAATAGAGTAAATCATAAATTTATAGTAATAAAAAAAGCTAGCTAATTTGTTATTTAAAGAATCATGCTAATATGAAGTCAAAATTGTGAATTTAAGAACCATTTTGATATTGCATTTGAGTCTTTCAAAGTATTTACTTGAGCTCTACTTAGCATTCTACATCATAGTTCTTGTTTAATTTTGCATATTTATAGAAAATTATGTATTTCTATCTTGAAAAAAAAGTAAAATTGGGTATTAGGAAAATTGTGTCATTTGTTTGACTATTCTATAATCTTTTGTTGTTTCATTTTTTGATTTCTATTGATTAAATGGTCAAACAATGAATAGTAATTTTACATTTCATCTATGCCAAATATAATAAATATTTATCTTAATTTTAAAACCATAATTAATATCTAACAATTAAACTAGATGATATTTAAAATAACTAATTAAATCACTTTTTTAAATAATTATTTAAATAATTTATCTTTTAATTAATATTAATAAAATTAGGTTACTTGGTCAAATAATTTGAAATTTTAATGTAAATTAGTTGTTTTATTTTTAAAAATGTATTAAAATTTATTTCTTATTTGCTTTCAAGTGATCTTGTCACCAATTTTTCATTATTTATAAAAAAATTTAAGATTTTTTATTTTTTCCAATTCATAAACAGATATATATATATATATATATATATATATATATATATATATATATATATTTCACTTGTTCTATTGTTAAGGTTTTTTGGAAATGTATTTTTATCTATCCAATTTCAAAAGAATATGATGAAATATATATAAATAAAATTAACTTAACAAAATGAATTGGGAAATATATAAGTTTATTTTTTCTCAAAAAATACTTGTTCATAATGACTGTAACAACCCCTAGTTGTATGTCTAAATTTCACCTCTTTTTTTGTTAAAATTTAATTATCTTATAAAATTCTTATTTAAATATATACTCAAGTAATCATCCATCCATCCATCCACAAAATAGAATAAGTATATATCCATTGAAAAATAAGTATCTATCCATCCAACATGACAGGCATCTGCCCATAAGACATGTATAATGTTTTGACTAGATTCTTAGGCTTAGGGATAGTCCATCACCCTGAATTTCTTTTGAATGAATAGAGATAGTCCATGGCCTTAAGCCTCTCCTAGATGAATACACTTCCATAATGAAAGTGCATTGAGGTTACCATCATTTAGGGGTATACCAAAATAAAAGGCTTGAGTCTTGCCTCAAAATTTGGCTTAAAGCCTCGAGAGGCCAAGTGAATCCATTAAATTTTCATCCAAGTATACAAAGAACATATTTTATCTATATATTTATATTAAATATTATTATTCGTCCCTTAATTAAATGATTGTTTTGAATGATTATCTTTTATTATTGATTAAATTGACACAGTTATTTTTTAAGACTCCCTAAGTCCCAAACTCAAATTCCTACATAATGGAAACATTCTTTGTTTCACAAACTACCTACATTTTAAAATATGATTGATATGAACTATTTTATGTGGTTGTGCAACACTTTAAATGGCCACATTTTCCTAAATAATTCCTATGTAACTGCTACCCACAAAGCAAATAAATTAAATTCAAAAGTGAGTGGTCATAATGATCACTACTTGTTTACTATTTTATTCTTATGCCTAGTCTTATAAAAGAATAAAAATGACACCCTTCAATCCATGTGATGATTCTATCAAATTTTAGATTTCCTTTTTAAAAAACTTAGTGAAACTCATGATGGTTTTCTAAATTTTTTCTAGCATATTTTTGTTCATTTAAATTTATCGTTTTAATTTTTCATCCAAGAAAGATTACCCATTCCTTGGATTTTAAACATGTTGTCTCTTATTTCTCCCCAATGATTTATAGGGATAATTCCATAAATTTTGTTGTTGTATCTCTATTAGGCTATATATATAAACTCAAAATGTGATGCTATTACCCACAAGTATGAGCAAGAGGAATTGTTGATACCAAATGTTACTTGTTTTTTTTTTAAATCTTAATTAAGAGTTACTAACTATGAAAAGAAAACTGATACTTTTGAAAAATAAATTAATCTAATATTAATTTCTTTAAAATAAATACTAATTATTTTCAAATTAGTTTATACTAATTCTACTTTGTTTTGAAATAAATTAAACAATTACTTAATTATCTTTATAAATCAATTTTAAACGTAGAAGATAATTAAAAATAATTTAAAAAATAAATTAAATTGTTAAGTAAATATTAATTACTTTAAAAATAAATATTAAATATTTTACAATTAAATTAATAATTAATATAATAAAATTAAACTATAAAATAAATCTATATATATACATATGAATATGATGTCTACATGACAATCAAAATAAAACTATAAAAGAAATTAAAATATTATTTTAAATTTTCATACAAATTGAAAGTCTTTTGAAAGAAAAAAAATTAAACTTTATAAAACTAATTAAAGTAATATTAAACTTATTATAGATTAGAAAAACAACATTTTCCTTTCCTTTAAAACAAAAAAATTAAATCAATGTTTTATGTAGTTACCATTGATTTCTTCTATTTTCTCTTTCAATATTCATAAAACCTTAAGCAAATCTTTTATTTTTATTTTTTATAAATTTAATAAAAAAATAAATTTTTATATAATACACTTACATGTGAGTTTCATTTAATTACATGAACTTCTATGTAAGTTGTATGAATTTTCATGTGAGCTATATGAACTTGCATGTATTTGCATAAGCTTGTGTGTGAGTTGCATGTACTCACTTGGACTTGCATGTGAGTTGCATGCATTTGCATAAAATTACATGTTTTTTGATTTAAAAAAAGAAAGGGTTGGGGCCTTAATCCTAAACAAAGCATCAAAAGTGAGGCCATTAATTTAGAAAGTCCATCCATAGCACAACACATTACAGGCCAATAGGTCGAATTGAACAATGAGAGTCCAAGAGTAACTAAGACTCACCGGATAGAAACTAGAAAGACATAAGATTAAAGAACTAAAATAAGGTGGTACATAGGCCAAGTATAGCATTATTACATAGGACACAAAATAGGAAACAACTACAGAACATTAACCAAAAAATATGAGACAACAAACTAATCCTTCTGGTTATTAATCAACTCCCATTCTTTGGTGAGCATTTCAAGCTCCTTGTTCCATGGGTCTTCACCATCTCAACTACTTTGTCCACCTGCTTGTCTTCTTCTTTAGAAGGTGCTAATCTACACTTTACTTTCTGGATCTTTTCTCTACCATTTAGAGTTCCAAAAATATCCTTTTCCATAATTCTGTAGGTTACAACAGTTAGTCTTTTGAAGGCGTCACTCAATTTGTTGATTCTATCCTATAGTGTTAATATCTCACTATTTTGGGATTTTTTGTCAATCATCCCCACTTCCTCTTATTGGTTCTCCAAAACCATAATATTAATATTCTACTCCATTTCCTTATCCACAACATTTTTCTCATATTCTTCTACGTCCTTAACCACACCTTCTTCAGTACCACAATCCACTTCCTCCTCTTCAAAGTTGGATATGTCCTCTTCCTCAGCCACACCAAGCACCCCATCCAACTCAACTATGCTCAAATCCAAAGGCTCCTCCTAGTTTGGGATGAATTCCACATCGAAGGGGTCTTCCTCCTCTTCCTCATATGAAAGCATTTTCCCTTTTGCATTAACATTGGTGGGTATGTGCAAGATCATGATGGGCCAAAAAGTGGCAATATGATGGGTATTTGTAGGGTATGCGGTTGATGACTTTTTTTTTTACCCAAAATTGATGAAATGAAAAGGGTTTTTAAAGCACATTCTCAAATTTCCAGCAATATAAATTATTCTTTACTTTGAATTTAATAAATAATTATTACTCATTTTCTATTTGAATTACGACTAAAGTCCTAATTGATAGGCTAATTCAAAAATATCTATAGCTTTCAAACAGTATCACATTTTTTCAATCCAAAATATGTGTCACATTCTATGCTTTGCATACTCATAGGATTAAAAAAAAGAAAAATAATTTCATGGTGTTTTCTTGACCAAGTTATATGGCTCTATTATATGAGTTTTTATATTTTAAAAATTGTAATAAAAAAATCAATTAATTATTTACTTGGGAAAGAAATTACAAAAAAATGCATCACATCCATGAGCCCCATTTATGTTCAAAATATTATAAAATATTATCATTTTAATGTGGTTAGGTATAGATATTACATACTTTATTTTTTCCAAATTTAAGTTCTATTGTATTGAAATTTCAAATTTTCACCAAATAGATTTTTTTTTAAACCTAGTAGTTTAGAAACTCTATTCAATTTTCTACAGATTCTATTCTTACATATTTTTGAAATAATATAGATAACTTATTCAAATTTTTATGTCAAGTTGTCTAACTCTAATTTTTTTGATTTTTTTGTCACTTAAGGGCCTATTTTTTCCATGATGATCTTACACATACCCTAGCCAGTCGACTAGATCTTCTCTCCCTCTTCCCACTACTTGAATCCTTGGCATTCCCTTCCTCAAATTCATCTAGAATGTCAACAATAACTTTTTTAGCCACGCCTCTAAGGAAATATTCTTACATTTAGTACCTGAGGATTTAGTTAGGGTTTTCTTCTAAAGGATGGTTCAGCTAGGTAGGTCCTCATCAACAGATATTTTTTTGGAGGCTAAGTGTTTAGCCTTAGAGTTGACTGACTGTTTAGGGGATGAGGGTTGTTCTTTGATTTCAAGTCTATTAGGAGGGGAGACAGGAATAGAGGAGACCACTTTAATCACAACACTAGATTTAAGGATGGGATGGGAGGACATCTCCTTAATCACCACACCAAAGTTATGGGTTCTAGATTTGATTTTATTTCTAGAGCTATGGTTAGCTTCCAAAAAACCAAGTTATTTATTCAATGACTTAACCATGAGGGGTTTCTCAGAATTTTCCATGCTATGCAAGGGGGTCAAAGTAAAGACATAATTGTATAATCTTTGAATCAAACCCTTGTGTAGGGGCAGGGAAGCCCCTTTCTCTTTACATTGTTGCAAATATGCAAGTAATAAATAAGGTATACTAATCCTTTCATTCTTTCTAATGTGATTCAAGAAATGGAAATGATAACAAAGCACTATGGTATAATGACCTTCAAGCGTAAAATATTTTACTATATGTATGCTTATCAGACTAAAAGGTGTAGTGTGTTTTTCTCTATCATATCCATTCTAGCACTACATGAGCTTTTCATCACTTCCTAGGAAACTACCATGAATCTCTGATAATTGCATGTTATTTCGATGTCAATCATGATAATTTGATTCTAAGTATTAAATTTAAATTTTATTTTAATAAACTTAAATAGAAATTAATTATTAAATTTAATAAAAATTAACTTTTAAATTATAAATATCTAAATTATTTAGTCTACAAATTTTATTTTATTGAGCTATTTGATTTTGACTATTAACTCTAATTTATTTATTTTAACAAATTTCATAGTCCATTTTCTATTTCTTCTTAGTAACTCTTGTAATCTCCTAGCAAAATTTTAGTTCTCTTCCCTTTGATTTAAGATAATTTTAAATACTATTTTCAAAAATAATGATAATTATCTCCTTTTATCTAATTTTATTTTTCTATTTTTTATTAGATAAAGCTAAAAGAAAATACTATTACTTTTTTATCCATTTAAGAAAATATTTATCCTTTATTTTAATTTATATTATTTTCAAAATATTAAGATAATGTTTCAAATTTATTTTAATTCGCCATTTTAAATAATTTCATTTTAAAATTTATTTATTTTTATCTAATTATTAAATATCTAAATTTTTTAATTTAATTATTATTATTTACTATCTTCAATTATTATTCAAATCCAATTAATTAAGTAATAAATACTTTTGTAATTATTTATAATTTGAATAAGAAGGGGTCATATATTTTTTTAATTTTTTAAAGAAATTTTATTTATAATAACACTTTACAAATATGTAATTGTTTAACATTAAAACATAACCAATCCCTTTTATGAAGGTGAGGATGGTGTATCAAGATGAAATAGAAAGATGATATATCAAGATGAAGGAAGACATGATGTTTCAATATTGGAAAAGTAGAACTCACACAGTCAAATCAAGAAGTTTCTTGCTCTAACATTATGGACTGTGAAAATCATATCTTTACAAAGTGAAACTTTATCAACAAATTTTTTTTATGATTACATTTTATAAATTTATGAATGTTTAGTATTTACCCTATGCCAATTACTTCTTTACAACTTATTCAAATAATAGAAAGATGAAAAAAAAAAAGAAAAAAAAATATTATCAAATAAACATTTTAAACGAATTCTACATTACAAACCAATTTCATTATATTTTCCTTATTACATTGAGAAGAGAATGGAATATACAAATCCATTTAAAATAGCCATACCCAATCTTCCAAACTAATTTTTCATTCACTCCTTGAACTAGCCATGTTACTGATCATTTTTTATCCTCTAACCTTCACATACTCTAATCCATATGAACCTTTATTTACAACCATATGTAATTTCTAATAATATTCTATTTATTATTATTATTATTTTAAATATTTTTAAAATTCCTTATTCTAAGGAATAAAATTTTAGAACTAGATGGATACCTATTCGTATTGTGAAAATTAGTTTTCTTTCATACAATCCTCATAAGTAATTGTCTGTATATATGAATTTAAACACCATTTAAATTGACCACAAAGCACCCAGGTATTTACAGTCATCATTGGTATATGTGCTCATATACCCTCACATAAAACTAAAATAGGTTTATAGACAACATGTTTATAATGAAATAAAACGATTGTTGTTGAATTGTTTCTCCTAATGATTTGTATTATTTCACATTGAAATTCAAACGATTACACAAAAGTAAATAAGATGAATGGATAACCATAAAATAAGACCAGAATTCCAAAGTTAAACCTTCATAGATAAAAGTCTCCTAAATGTGCATATACGTTAGGGTTTTAGAATAACTGAACCTTATTATCAGGAAAACCCAAGCCATAAGACATTTATATACATTTTACAGATTTTTTTTTTGGGATGGTGCTCTATACTTCATTTGAATGGAAGTCACTATATGCCTCTAACCTTTTCTAAACACTTGATTTCCATAGCAACAGTTATACAACTACAAATTTTCCTACATACTTACAATCCAATGGAATCGATTGTATGAAACTAACTTTTCTTAATCAAATGGGAACCAATCTTGATGATCTACTTTTCTTTAGTAGCTAGCTCTTACCCATCTCTCATGACATTGAAGACTCCACTTTGCATTCCTTTTGTAACCCTAACTTTGTTGGAATATTTAATATTCTGCAATCAGTAGAACTATCAACTCAGCCCCCATGTCAGATGAAGACTTCCCACTTGCAGCCAACGTAACCTACAACATTCAATATGGCAGATAAATTTGAATTCAAATTGGAGCACATTTTTTTGAGTTTGAAATTGTTGTTGCAGCCTGCCAACAATTAATGAAGGTAGGTATATTTGAATTTTGAATCAAGTGCTCATTCTCATGAGCTTGTTAATAGAAGACAAAAAGAATGTATTTGTTGGAGTTAAAAAGTATGTAGAAGAAGTTTTGTATTGGAAGAGGACCCTGCAACAGCAAATGAAAAAGGGAATGTTCAGCACATAACCAGTGATAGCAGCAGCACAGGGAATGTTTTAGCAGACGCAGCGCATTGTCTGCTGCAGCTACATGATTGTAGCATTTTATATATTTGAGGTGTGAGTGTAGCACCCAGTCAATGGACATCTGTCCAAATTAGTTGATGATCCCAAAATATGCTCATGATTTGAGTATTATAATGTATTTTTAATACCCTAACTTTTATTACTGGTGGTTATTTTAACACTTTGATTAAATATTTTTTATTCAAAATTGGGTAGAATCCTATAGCCACACACACTCCTATATATTCATGCAGCTTGATATCCATGTGTCCATATTAATTACCCTGTTTGACTTCCCAAATGACTGATATAACGCATGTAGTTTTTGAATATGAAATAGATTTAATATGTGATTAATGAATGTATCGTATTGTTTGCCACAAATGCTTTCTTTCACATCTGTCACCTTGTGCATCACAGGTTGTTGAAGGGAGCATGAACAAGTCAAGCATAGAAAACTTTGGCCTTATAGTAAAGTCCATTTGCAGCACGGTGTCGAGGAAGTTGTTCTGGTGAAGACTCTTTGTCCGGGTCATTGGGAAGAAACTTAAATGATCATTAATTTGGAAAGAGTGGAATGCTGAATTCTCTCTAAATCCTGTTGAGTGGATAAGTTAATTTATTTAGTCTGTTCCTCAATTCTAGGATACATTTACATCCACATCTTTCTCTGTTAGGGTTAGTTAGTTAGTTGTTTTCCTGATTTAAATAAGTGTTCCTCCTGCGCGAGTGAGCAAGCAGAATGAGATAGAAAAGATATCATGTAAAAGTTAGTATGATAATATAAAGCAGAGTATGTATGATAAGAAATAGAGTTTTGTGTTAGTTTTCATATAAATAGAACAATGTACACCATTTTGAGTTTATGAATAAAATTTGATGAAGTTTTGAGTTCAATCCTTGCATAATTAGTTGATGCTTGCTAAGGGGGCCCACTTAGTAAGTATTTGTAGTTAGTTAGTCATTCATTTTCTATTTATCATAAGTTAGAATTCATTCTTGAAGTTTCTATGCAAACTCAGTCTTATATTCTTCCTATAGCATCGGGAATCCATCCCTATGTCTGTTCCTGTAGCATAAGGCCAGTTCATAGTTTGTTTCTCAGTTGGTAATTATTATGGTTTCTGCTTTGATTACATTTAGAGAATTTTGCATTACCTTCTTGTAATGTAGGTAAAATTCCTTTCAAGTATTTATTTTCGATGGGTTGTGACTGAAAGTGGTTCTTAGTGCACATACAGTGCCACTCCATTTCAAGTATATGTTCCCTGGTTTGACAAGTAAATGAACGACCATGAAAATATATTAGTCGCCTACTGGAATGTCCAATTCCCAGGATAGGTTTTTCCATGATTTTCAGATCCTTTTGTGGGTGCAACCATTAGTTTAGCTTTATTTTGTTTATATAAATCAAAGCATGTCCTCTGAGATTTTGTAATTTGAAGAAAACAAGGAATATATGCAAAGTTATTTTCTGTCTATTTAGTCTTGCTGTCACTGTGCATTTTCTGTGTTTGTTTTTATGTTTTATCAGTCCAGTAATAACAAAAAAGTTGTGTATCAGCACCCCTACCACCCAACAAGTGGTATCAGAGCCCTATTTTTTTGGGCAGTCAAGTTAGTCAGTTTGTTTATTGCGGGTAAAGCCCTATGTTATCTAGGCATTGTCTAATCTTCTAAAATTTGAGAAATATGGCAGGTGGTGAGAACAAAGGTTGGAAACAACCACCACATTTTGATGGAAAAAATTATGACATATGGGCTAAGATGATGAGAACCATCTTAGTTGCAAATGACCTATGGGAGTTGGTCACAAATGGGTTCAATGATATCACTGACCCAAATGTATTTGTAGCCCTTTCAAATGCACAGAAAAATCAGTTAAAAGAGATAAGAATGAAGGATGTAAAAGCCCTCAGCTTGATTGAGGCAGCCTTGAGTGAGGCTATTTTACCATGTATTGTAGCAGCAAATTACTCAAAGCAAGCTTGGGAAATATTGCAAAATAGTTATAAAGGGACTAAAAAAGTGAGGTTAGCTAAGTTGCAGCTCTTGAGAAGAAACTTTGAGACTCTACAAATGAAAGATAATGAGTCCATTTCAGATTTCCACACTAAAGTCTCCACCTTGGTAAATCAGCTAAGAGTCAATGGAGAGACAATGGAAGAGCAAAGGATTGTTGAAAAAATCCTAAGAAGTATGCCTACTAAGTTTGACTATGTAGCAGTTGCCATTAAAGAAGCAAAAGACTTGTCTCAAATGACCATGGATGAGTTGATGGGTACACTACAAACTTGTGAGCAGTGGTTGAATAGATCCGTTCCTTCCCTAGACCAAGCCTTCAAAGCTCAGACCAATGCAAGAAGTCAGGGAAGAGGAAGAAATAATAGAGGAAGAGGTGAAAGAGGCAAAGGCAAAAACAATTCTAGAAGAGGAGGTTCTAATAGCATAGAGGGGACAAGCAACACATTGTCAGCAAACAAGAACTAGAGGATGAGCAACAATTTGAATCAAAGGAGTGAAAAATGCAATGTGTAGTGTTATTACTATTGCAAATATGGCCATTATGCTAGTGAATGTAGAAAGAAGCAGCACAACCATGGAGGCCAAAATGCTAATGTAGCAAATGAGAACAAAGAGGAAAATGACAAGTAGTCACATGTTTTCATTGTTTGCAACCTTGTTGAATGCAACAATGATGAAGTATGGTACTTGAATAGTGGATGTAGCAACCACATGAGTGGTAACAAAAATTTCTTTACCTCCATTGACAGTAGTATAAAAGTTGAGATCAAAATGGGAAATGATGAGAAGGTTTCCGTCATTGGAAAAGGTGTAGTCAACATCCAAACCAAGAATGGTGAAAGACAACAAATCTAGGATGTCTATTATGCCATTGAAATAAAACATAACCTATTGAGCATTGGACAAATGGTCCAAAATGGTTACAAAATCCTGATGGAGCATGGAGAATGCAAAATATTTGATAGAGAAGGCAACAAAAGAGTGATGGTTGCAGTGCAGATGATGAGAAACAAAATGTTTCCTCTTCTGATGCACATAGTGTCTATGACAGGAACAATAGATGGTTAGCAACAACATTGTTCATTGGCATTGACAACAATTTCACAATAGTTGGCAGTTGAACAACAATTTGCATTCAAGACAGTCATCAAAGACCCATCCAAAATATGGCATTTAAGGTATGGAAACTTAAGCTGTTCAAGTTTAAGTTTATTGTCTAAGAAAGGAATGGTTAGGGGTTTACCATCCATTAAAGAACCCGATGGCAAGTGTGAGGCTTCCATTTTAGGAAAACAACATAGGAAACCATTTCAATCTAGGTATTCTAGGAGAGCAAAGGCACCACTAGAGTTAGTGCACTCAGATTTGTGTGAACCCATGAAAACCCCCACCTTAGGAGGAAATACATATTTCATGACTTTCATAGATGACTATAGTAGAAAAATATGGGTCTATTTCTTGAAAAACAAATTAGAATCCTTTGAGAAGTTTAAATGGTTTAGGGCAACAATTGAGAAGGAGAGTGGTCACTATATCAAAGCCCTTAGAATAGATATAGGGGGAGAGTACATCTCCAATGAATTCATAAATTTTTTTAGGAATGAGGGCATTCAAAAACAATTTACAACTAGGTATACCCCACAACAAAATGGAGTGGCAGAAACGAAGAATAGGAACATTCAAGATATGGCAGCAAGTATGTTGAAAGCAAAAAGGTTGTCACACATATTTTGGGGAGAGGTTGTAGCAACAACAATCTATATATTGAATAGGTTCCCCACAAAAGTCATTCGTGATAGGATTCCATAAGAGGCATGGACAAATAGAAAATGGAGTGTTGAGTACTTAAGAATATTTGGGTGTGTGGAATACACACTTGTGCCAAAAGAGAAGAGGCAGAAATTTGATGACAAAGGAGAAAAGTGTATCTTCATAGGCTATAGTGAGGAGTCAAAAGCCTACAAATTGTACAACCCCATCACCAAGAAAGTTGTGATTAGTACAGATGTTATATTCATTGAGAATGAAGCATGGGATGGAAAGGTGGATGACACCATAGGTATTTCTATTACAATACCCCTTGATGATGAAGAAGTTGCAGATGATAGAAACATAGGGGGAGCTCAAGAGAGTAGTAGCTTAGCAAGAAACCACTATAGAGCATTTGAAATCAGTAGCTCTCGTGATCTATAGCAGAACAGTAAATATGATAGTGTTCAGCAGAGACAACAATCTAAGAACACTGAATAGAGGCAGCAGACTAGCAACTCCAGAATTCAGTAGAGTAGTAGCTCTAATAGTCAACAGTATAGTAGCTCCATAGGTCAGAGTAGCAATAGTTTGGAAGCAAACTCAGACCCTGCACTCACATCATTGATGCCAAGAAAAATAAAGAGTGTGAGGGAGATCTATGACAACACACAACATGCTGATTTTGATGAGAACTTGGATTTTTCACTATTCTCCTATAGTGATCTAACACACTTTGAGGAAGTGGTAAAATAAGAGAAATCGTGTAAGGCCATGGATGAAGAGTTGGAGGCTATAAAGAGGAACCAAACATGGGAGTTAACTGAGTTACCCAAGGGTAAGCAAGTGATTGAAGTGAAGTGGGTCTATAAGACCAAGTGTACTACATAAGGGAAAATTGAAAGACATAAGGAAAGACTTGTTGTCAAAGGGTACAAACAACAGCCCAATATTGATTATGATGAGACATATGCACCAATTGCAAGGCTAGAAATAGTGTGGATAGTGATAGCAGTTGCAGCACAACATCAGTGGAAAGTGATGTAGATGGATATAAATTCAACCTTCTTAAATGAAGTGCTGAAGGAGGAAGTGTACGTGGAGTAGCCACCTGGCTATGAAGTTCCAGGGCAAGAGGACAAAGTGTATAGGCTCCAAAAAGCTCTTTATGGGTTGAAACAAGCACTTTGGGCCTAGTATAGTAGAATATAGGCTTATTTGTTAAGAAATGGCTTTAGCAAGAGTAGCAGTGAGCCCACACTCAACATCAAAGTAGACAAAAGTGATATTTTAATTGATGTTTTGTATGTAGATTTATTTTTACTTGTAACAGTGATAGTAGAATTGTAGATTTTAAGGAGGTGATAAAAAAATGAATTTGAGATGATGAATTTAGGTTTGTTGAAGTATTTTCTTGGGATAGAAGTTCAACAAACACAACATGGAATTTTTATTTCACAATCTAACTACGTCGAACAGATTTTAAGAAGGTTCAAAATGAATAACAACAAAACTGCCCCCACACCGATAGCAATAGGTTTGAAACTGGACAAGACTAACAACAGTAAGGAAGTGAACCCAACCCTTTACAAAAGAATGGTTGGAAGTTTGATGTACTTGACATCAACTAGGCCCGATTTAATGTATGCAGTTAGCTTGATATCTAGATTCATCGAGTAACCTAAGGAGACACATTGGCAAGCAGAAAAGAGGATTTTGAGGTATGTCAATGGAACAATTGGTTATAGCATTTTATATGTAGCATCTAATGAATTTAAGCTGGATGGTTTCATAGATAGTGATTGGGAAATAAATGTGGATGATAGGAAGAGCACATCTGGCTATGTCTTCAACATGGGATCAGGTGCAATCTCATGGGCATCAAAGAAGTAGCCAATTGTCTCTCTCAACATAGCAAAAGTAGAATACATAGCGGAAAATGTAGCAGCTTGTCAGGCTATTTGGTTGAGGATGATCCTTGCAAATTTATAGAAACAACAAATTGAAAACACAATCATTCATTGTGAGAATGTGTCCTCCATAGCACTGACGAACAATCCAGTCTTCCACAGATGAAGAAAACACATCGAGATTTGATCACTTCATAAGGGAGTTGGTAGAACAAGGTGAGATTGAGATGTAGTATTACAGATCTGAGCAACAGGTCACTGACATCTTCACCAAAGCATTGCCTAAGGATAGTTTTGAATGCCTAAGAGATAGGCTTGGCATTATGGATAGCTTCAGATATCAGCTCCAGAAGGAAACATTAGATTGATAGTTGACTTGCAGATTAAGGGGGGGTGTTGGAATATTTAATATTCTGCAGTCAACAAAAATGTTAGCTCAACCCCCACATCAGATGAAGAATTCCCACTTGCAGCCAACATAACCTACAACATTCAATATGGTAGATAAATTTGAATTCAAATTGGAGCACATGTTTCTGAGTTTGAAATTGTTGTTGTAGCTTGCTAGCAATTAATGAAGGTAGGTAGATTTGAATTTTGAATCAAGTGCTCATTCTCATGAGATTGTTAATAGAAGACAAATCGAATATATTTGTTGGAGTTAAAGAGTATGCAAAAGAAGTTTTGTATTGGAAGAAGACCCTATAGCAACAGATGAAAAAGGAAATGTTCAGCACAGAACCAGTGACAACAGCAACACAGGGAATGTTTTAGCACACACAACGCATTGTCAGCTGCAACTACAAGATTGTAGCATTTTATATATTTGAGGTGTGAGTGTAGCACCGAGTCATTGGACATTTGTCCAAATTAGTTTAGCTTTATTTTGTTTATGTAAATAAGAGCATGTCCTTCGAGATTTTGTATTTTGAAGAAAACAAGGAATATATGCAAAGTTATTTTCTATCTATATAGTCATGCTGTCACTATGCGTACTCTATGCATTTTTTGTTTTTGTTTTTCTATTCTATCAATCCAGTAACAACAGCAAAGCTATGTATCAGCACCCCTGCCACCCAACAAACTTAATAATCTACCTGAAATCCCAAAGAGATGTAAACTGGTAACTTTCTTCTTCTCCTTTCGTGAATGGGTTATGAAGTTGGAGAGAAGATTTGATCGTCACTCCATCTGCAGTGTTCATTACCAAGTTTAACCAATCTAGCCATGATTCCATTATCTCATTGTTTTGGCTTTCAATTTCCCCAATACCAGTCGATTGAGATTGATTTTGTGCAAAGGGCTCTGAAACGAGGAAACCATTGTCAATATCATCACTATTGATGTTGGAGTACATCTGTCATGCTTGTTTCTATGATTGTTGACGAAAAGAGTATGCAGCTTCCATAGCAGCAGCCTGAATATCGGTTGTGGAAGAAGTTGTAGGGCAGGGAAGGGAATGAATTGAGTCAGGGAAATTGCAAATGGCTAATTCACCTCATAAGGCAAATGCAGCTGCATCATGTGCATGAGCTGCCATCTCCTGTGTTGGCATATGTAATTTCTCCCGTAAATTGTAATTAATTAATTAAATGAGAAAAAAGCAAAAAGCTAAAAAAGGGAAAATTCTAGAAAGTTGGAATGTTCTAGGTTAGAATATTCTAGAGGAAGTTTCTAGAAATAGATGAGCAATAGAACAGTCTAGAAATGTGAGGCATGAATGAAAGACCTCTATATATTGAGGCAATTGTAAAGCAAAGGCATCAAGCAAATGTAATGATCAAGTGATCATGAATGCATCAGCATTCGATGTATTGATTGTAATCATGTTATGAATTAATGATATTGTGCAGCAGCACACATTTGAGCATGTCTGTTACATGTGTTTGTATTTGAGAGTGTCTTGTGGATGTCACATCCACCTTCTTCATGTGGTATCAGAGCCGTAAGGTCAGGATTGCTGGAATTTGCTGCCAAAGGTCATTGCAGTCTGGAAGTGTACGATTTGGAGTTGCCGATTTGATGAGAAATCATATCAATCAAAGAAGAGGAACAGTTGCCGATCAACAAGATCGTTGTTGTCAAAAGTCCAGGGTTTACAGATTTTACTATTCATAGTAGTGGCATCAGATATTGAGGGGGAGCCTAAAATCAAAAGGATACAACAACAGTTGCTGAAGGAGGATCAATCACAGCAGTAAAGAAGATATTGGAAGGCACGGGAAGTTCTAGAAGAAAAAATTGAGGTAAGTTTATTTGTTTGATTCAATGGGAAAAGCTGATAGAGTAAAGAAAGAGAAAACAAAAGATTTAGAAGAAGAATTAATAAAGGTGAAGAAAGAAAATACAAGTTTAAAATGTGAAAAGGATTTTTTAGAAAAAGAATTGGAAAAATTAAGGAAAGAAATGGGGGCAGAAAAATGTAATCTTTATACAGAGGCAATTGAAGAGCTAGAGGATAAGTTAAAGTTTGTGGAACAAATAAATAATTTGCAGGTGAAGGAATTGTGCAAATTTAGAGAGAAAAATAAAGAGCTTGAAGAAAAACTAGAATTGTTTGATGAGATTAATACAAGGAATGAGGAATTGGAAAAAAGAGTGAAATTGGTTGATGATTTAGAAGAGAAGTTAAAGAAATTAGAAGAAGCAAATAGTTTGCAGATGAAGGAAATTACAAAATTGAATGAATGTTTGAAGTCAAAATCCGTATGTGATGTTTCATGTAGTACAGAGGATTTGAATTTGTCAATTGAGAAATGTGTTTTTGCTGAAGAAATTTGTGATAAAAATTGTCAAAATGATAATGTTGTTAGATGTAATGGCAATGAAATGAATGTTGGTTTAAAGATCATGGAAAGAATGGGATACAAAGGTAAAGGCTTAGGAAGGCATGATCAAGGAATGAGAGAGCCAATTAAGCCAATAATGAGGCCAAAGCATGAAGGTCTTGGATATGTGGCAGGTAAAGGAAATAATACAGGTTTAACCAAATTTGTTAAAGAAAAGGAATGTGTGCAATGTTGTCATTGTAACAGGAAAGGACATACGAAGGATACATGTTGGGATCTACATCCATGCAGAATATGTGGTTTGAGAAATCATTCAGAGAAGATGTGTTGGCAAAGAGAGAAGACAAATACAGGAAGCATGCAAATGGATTGTGGATGGTATTTCGGATCGAGTTGGCAAAAGATGACAGGTATGTTCAAAAGATTGTTCAAGTGGAAATGTTCTTATGTCAAAGATGAAAGAAATCAAGAGAGGTTTGTTTGTTTAGCAAGACGTCAGAGAAGATAGAAAGTTACAGATAGCAAGTTTGCAAAGAAGACTTCCAGTTTGAAGTTTTGAAATATTTGATAATCAAGGTTTGAAGGACTGCCGCAGCAGTGGGTCAGAGTTGAAGAAAAAGATTTGAGTGAGTCAGCAGACTTGAAAGACAAGATTTGGAAATAAATTTGGGAATGAAAAATATGCGGTCGAAATTAAGGGGGAGTGTTGGCATATGTAATTTCTCCCGTAAATTGTAATTAATTAATTAAATGAGAAAAAAGCAAAAAGCTAAAAAAAGGGAAAATTCTAGAAAGTTGGAATGTTCTAGGTTAGAATATTCTAGAGGAAGTTTCTAGAAATAGATGAGCAATAGAACAGTCTAGAAATGTGAGGCATGAATGAAAGACCTCTATATATTGAGGCAATTGTAAAGCAAAGGCATCAAGCAAATGTAATGATCAAGTGATCATGAATGCAGCAGCATTCGATGTATTGATTGTAATCATGTTATGAATTAATGATATTGTGCAGCAGCACACATTTGAGCATGTCTGTTACATGTGTTTGTATTTGAGAGTGTCTTGTGGATGTCACATCCACCTTCTTTACTCTGGTGAGGGGAATGAACCCAGCCATATTCTTTGGCTCTCTGATTTTTGACAACCACAAACCCCACTTTCTCTTTCTCACACCTATATAGGTAGGATGTTTTGTTCCCCTCCTATTTTCATTTGCTCTACTACTTTCTTTGCCCATAAATAATCACAACAACACAAGCAACTTTTAGAATTTCTTTATGGAGAACTTAAATAGTATTAGTGTGATTTCAAATGAACTATTTAAACCAGTCAAACAACACAATGACAATAAATGCAGTACACAATATTAAACTTGGGTTCCTGATCTAATCAGCTCGAAACCAAACAGTATGGAGAGTTGGATCTATTAGATTTTCAAGTGGTTCCTCCTCTAGTCTATGGATCATGATAGCCTAGACACCATATACAGATTTGTTTCGTTTTTGTGGCTTAACAAGCTCAGACCTTGCTGCATATCATCGCTTAAAAACCAGAATCAGCTTAGTAATATATTGTCATATGTTGCTATATTTTTCTGGTTCATTCACCTCCCTACACATTGACACCCGACTGTAATATAACAAAAAACATTCGACTTCCATCTTATTACAGTAGACAGGACGTGGGGTTGTAGAAACTGAACCTGCTATGCTGGACATGTTGAATTATAATGTAGTTATATCATTATGTATAATTTAACATATGTGTCGAATTATGAGCAAGCCTAAACTATATTTCCCAGTTGGTTAAACAGTCAGTAACTGTATTTGTTGGCCCTTAATCTTCATTGGCCACGTTTTATACTTTTCTATTTGCATGGTTGATTCTATGCAAATTAATTTTTATTTGAGGGAAAGCAGTGTCCAGTATTCAATTAATCATTTTGGATTGTACTGCAAAGCGTGTTGTTGGCAGAAGCACATGCAACTACGAGTCTCCAGCACCTACTGTTGCTTAGCTAATATGATGAGGTACTTTAATAAACTTTCAACTATATTTTATAACAACGTGATATACGTTTGATTCAGGTTTAAGTGTTCTTTTCTTCAGTCTAATTTCACTAAAATTGTCCTTGAGAAAAAAGAAAACACTGGTTCGCTTTTCCAATTCAAATAACTAAGTCTGTAAATATATAAATGTCATCTAAATTGCTGCCATTATTGTGGATTCTTCTGAGGTATTGGGATTACTATCACAATATTTTAACAACTACCTTACAAAAGGCAATTGATTTAACTATAAGCACCTAATCCATTATAAAAGAAAAGAATGTAAGAGCATCACATTAGCCTAATAAGCATATAAAAGTGAATTAATTAATGAAGTGATTGCTTAATTCAAGATTCCACATTACAACATTATAGAGTAATTAAAAAATAAAATAGTAATTAAAAAATAAAATTTAAAGGTATAATAGAATAAGTTTTTCTTTAGAAACAGTGTATTACATTGTGTAGTCAATTTAACAAGTTTTTTAAGTGTAAAAATTATAATGATTTGTTTCTAATTTTTTATTCATTAAGATTCTATAATTCTAATTCATAATATTATGACACTTTGTTGATAAATATTTTATGTACTTTAAGGAAATCAAATCTTTTTATAATAAATCTAGATTAATGTCAAATTATTTCAGATTTATTTAATAATTATACTTTTTATTTTAAGGAAAACTATAGTATAGTATATATATATATATATATATATATATATAAAGTTGGTGGAATGGAAGCACATTGCAAAATTTAAGTTGAAGAAAAAAAAGTAGTCAAACCACTAAGCATCTAGAACTATGAGCAAGACAAGGTAGGGATATTCATTTAGAGGAGTGGCTTAAGTGTCCAAAATATCCTAGTCATTAGGAATAGGCTTCCAACCAATAATGGTATCATCATTTTCTTTATCTTCTTGAATAAAATCACCATGCATATGATAAATTACTTATTCTAGCCAAGAAAATTTCCCATATTCAAGCCATCTAGGATGCCCTTTCTAAGAAGTGGAAGAATGCACACATGTCAAGGGAGATTAGACAGTGCATCTATGATGGGGAGAGCCATACAAACCATGTGTAGAACAATGGCTACAACCACAATGGAAACAACACATGTGGTGGAAAGGCATGCCCCATTATAGAGATGTATCCTTCCTAGAAAGAGATGGTGGCACACAAGAAATCATATAGGGATTGCTATCCCAGTGCTCTATCATAGTTTACAAGTGGGAAAGATATACAACCACTTTATTTTCTTGAATTTTTATCTATAAGATTATATTAAGCATATAATAGCTTTGGGATACATAGAAAAATGCTTGTCCATAGAAAATCTGAGAATACAACCTGATATTAATCTTTCTAAATAGAAAAAATAAAACCCACATTAAAAGTTTGTCAAATCTGAATGCTCAGTGACATGTTAATCTACTCTTCTAACCAAATTATATGACACAAAAGACACACATGTAAAGGGCTTAAAAAGTCATGAATCCATCTCCAAGCAACTTGGGCTCATGGACACAAAAAAAATTACTTGAATGTTTTAATCTATCAAAAAAAAGGGTAGAGAAAAATAAAAACATCCAAGTGCATAAGGTGAGATCCAACAAGAAGACCCTGAGATAGAAAACACCAAGAAAAATGAGATAGCTTGGGCTCCACCAGAGTGGATTGAACTAACTAAAAACTACAACACAATTTAGTAGTAGTGGACTAGAGATGCCATCTAGTATTGACCTTCAAAAACATTATCAAAATGGGAGAAAGCCAGGAATATCTCTTAAAGGTATTGTAATTCCTAAAAGGAGAATCTAGATACTATATCTGGTCCTTCACTTATGGTTTGGTGTATGAAATTTTGACCATATGAATTATATTGCGAGAAACAAATTGCATAATGTTATTTCAAGATTGCAGATCCTACATATTTTTAACCAGTATGATTTAAGAGGAAATTGCATATTCATTATAATGTAATCTATGGATTTTCTATGTAAAAATCAATGGATATTCATTACAATAATTTATTGTTAACAAATTAATAAATTCTCACTTATCCACATGTTATTTGTAGTTATTATAAATTTCTATCTCAATTAGATATAATTTATTAATTAACTTCATTGAAGAAGTTGAATTATACTATTTAATTATCTCTTAATTAGACTCATTATTTTAGACAACTTCTCTAAATTATCTCTAGCCTCTACTTTATGTATATAAGAAAAAAAAAAACTAGTGGTCAAGATATCAACGCAAAAAGAGAGTTATTATAATTATGGAAAACTTCAACTCAAATACTTTTAATAAAAAAGTTGTATTCAAGTTAATGTTCAAAATTTGTGTTATGTTATTTAACATTCATTGATTTATTGTATTGCTATATTTATATGGGTGAACATCTTATGGTTGGCAAAAAGTGTTTGGAGAACAAAAAAAATAAAAATATGATAGGATTATTGTTATCCCAAAAAATTATAGTTATGTGGGCTTGGTGAAAATTATCAAGCAAGTGAGGGATGAGTGCAAGAAGTTGGGTTTACTTTTTGGTAAGAAAATGGAAATGCTTTTCCTTAAAATCAAAGTTTGTCACAATTGGACTACAAATTTCAAGCGCTTAGACATAAAATCTTTAAAAATTCAAGTAATATGAAATGTAGGATTTTGAGATTAATTTTCAATGATGTAAAGTATTCTATTATCAAGATGCTAAAAATTAATTTTGTGCAGTCTTGTATACATATCACTTTTTAAAAGTCACCTTTTTAGGGAAATAACATGCACATGTACGAACAACATAATTTGACCTAAATTGAAGTATTTTTCTAATTAATTTTAGTGAAAGATGTGTATTATACTGAAGATTGATGGGGATTCTTTTTTATCATTTTGCAAATATTTTGTTTAAATTAATTTTTTATTGACCATTATTGCTACTTTCAAAAACCTCCCATGTACGACCAACATAACTTGAGCTAAAATAATCATAATATTTTTATTTTTTATTTTTTCAAGAATGATGTCTAGATTTTTGTCACATATTTGTTTTACTTAAAAAATAAAATATTACAAGATTACTAATACCTAACATATCAAGTTTATCGACTAATTTCTTTAAAAAAATTAATAAATAGAAGAATGGTTGAAATATAAAAGAATATGTATTTAAAAGCCTATACATTGTCATCTATAATGGGTTTAATTTGAACAAAAAAAATTGAAAAACAATTCATTAGTCATATTGCTAAAGTCAGTTTTTCACTTGCTATTTTCATGGAACTGTACTTGTAGGTCCAAGGTTATGGAGTGGATTTCAAAGCCTAAAACAAAATAAAATACATGGGTTTGAAATTTTAAATTTTATGAAACATGTACCCACTCATACCCATT
>VDFB02059942.1:0-22148 GCA_007258455.2 Sequoia sempervirens
TTAGACTTGAATCAAGTAACCCAAGAGATATTTGCAGATAATGGCATAGAATGTTGCTCAGACCGAGCTATTACAACATGATTATGCCTTGGATTGAGGTAGCTTACATTGAGTATGAGGTAAAAACAACAACAAAAGAGGAAACCATGATGAGATGTTTATCCCAGAGATGGAATAGTTTAACCAATGAGCTAAATTACGCTGAGCCTCATTCCATCCACAATCATGTTGCAACATTGAAAATAATTGAGAGACATATTCAGATTGGAAGAACTTAGGGATGACATTGGCTTCCCCTAACTTTTCAGTCACCCATGCTCATGTGGCCAACTCCAAATTTCAAAATTTTCCATAGTGATATTGCTACAAAAAGGAAAAGATGGGATAGATTTGACAGATTGGAGGGATTCTATTGGGATCCTAACTCACATACTGCAACCACTGATTTTGGGCAGCTCTCAGTTGCAAATTTCAGAGCTTTGACCAAGCAAAAGAACAACTCTTCCCCTACTAGAGGACCAACAAAATGTTAGGTTGGGGGGAGTGATGAACCTAGTTTTTGGTATAGTTTGGGTAAAATTTATAGTCTATTTGCTCATTGATGCCATGGATTTTGATGCTTAAGTGTTGACATTGGCATAACGTTTCCCTCAAACCATTGACATTTGACATTACCCTATCTCTGTAGGATTTAATGATATTTGGCATAATATGTGGGTCATCTATGTTGATTTTGCATGTGATTAATGAGTGTTTCTTAGAGTGGTTATTGATGTGAATTTATTGTGCATACTAACCTTGGACTACAAACTTAATACATCAAGTTATGGAGGACACCACTAGCTAGGCATACACCATAACGTTCAGCTGAGAAGCCACTCTAAGTCAAAGGTAGTCAGCAGCATAGATTCTTCATGCAACCAAATGTAACCACCTTGTAGTGGACTTTAATGATCGAGCATGCATGGGCGTTACTGTTGTGTTGAATCTGCACTTGAATTGCATGTCTATCCAGATTCCATGTGTGCATAATCGTCGCCACTCCACTTCTCCTTGCTTTCCCTAAATGGCATCCTCCTAGTCGTGGAGTTGATTGCCTTGTTAGCTATAGTATAAATAATAATTCGATGCTCCTTCTTCACGAGGTTTCACAATTCTACATTATACTCTCATTTTCAGTGATACAGATGCATTACTCTTTGTATGTGCAATTTACAGTGAATGAAAATAAAGTTATGAGTTCGAGCATCTGAGTTGTTGTTAGTATAGAGGATACTTATCCAAGAGGACCCACTTGGTGAGTAATCCGTTCTCTTAGTTTAGCAGTATTTTAGTATTACTTGTCGTTTAATGCTTAGTTTGAAATTTGACATTGATTGTTCCTGTAGCCACTAGAAGTCCATTCTGTGTCTGTTCCTACAACCAAAGCAGACAATTGCTCAGATCTTTTATTCTCACTTTGCATTTCAGTTCAAAATAGTTGTTCGTTGATGCTTAGTATTTTTTTTACTTCCTTTCCAGTAGTTTACCTTCAATATTGTGTTTCTTAGCTGTAGGATGTAGTGACTACTTGAGCCCCTAGTGCACATATAGTGCTGACCCATTTCAAGTTCACGTCCCTGGGTTGACAAGCTAAATGCACCTTCATAGTGGTTGAATGAAAATTCAGGTTTGATGTCCAATCTCTAAATTGTGGTCGTAGAAGCCCAGTTATGAAATCATTGTAGGAGGTAGACATAATGTATTTAATTATTAACTAAATACCTTAGGGATTTAGAAGAATTTCAGGATATTAAATAAATAATAGCAATATTACTTAATTAATGCAAATAAGGGGATGTTTAGACAAAAAGGGATAAATTTGGATAAATGGAAGCGTCCAAATTTGGATGTCTATAGTCACCTTCATTCCTATGACTTTTAATCAGTTCATTAAGCTTGGATGAGCTAATCTTGAACTTCTCCTTGAATTCATTTGTAGTAGTAAGTTCATCTCTAAAATCAACAATCTACTTTTCAAGCTCTTCTTCATTATTTTTGCATTGTTCCAATTCAAGCTCCAACTAATTGAATCCATCAGTAATTTGGCTGTATTCTTAAGATTTCTCTTTCAAGGACTGAGTAAGCTTCTCTTCATTCTTATTTCTTTCTTCAATATCCTTGGTCATCCTCATCATAATAGATTCCATCTCATGCTTTAGGACAACATTATGTCTGGTAAGCTTTTCACATTCCTCTATCTTTTCCTTCAGGCTTGACTCGGGCATTCTCCTTCCATGCTCTTTCTTTCTTTCTGCTTGATCTGATCATAGAGTTCCCTTCTCTTCTCCCTTGACTCATTGATTTTATCTTTTAATGATTGAATGAATATCTCAACATTCATGAGATTTTCCTGTAAATCCTGGACTTCAGATTTGGACTAATCAAGATCATCTAAGCCCACCAAAAGTTGTTGAAGATTGTTTGAATCCATTGAAACACTTTCCTAGATCTTCCCCAAGCTTTTAAACTTCTTCTGAGGAGCTAGGCTCTAATACCAATTGTTGGAATCAAGGAACACTGAGAGGGGGGGAATCAATGTTCTGCAATTTTTAGCTTTATTAATCTGATCTTTATAACACTTATAACATTCAACCAAAATAAATATGCATGAACATAAAACAAATAACCACAACACCATAACACAAGGATTTTTACATGGAAACCTTGTTAGGGGAAAAACTACGGTGGAGGTCAATCCATAATATTATCTGAGTATACTTAAAATATGTTTACAAAATGGGAATGTACTTGCATTTAGGCACACTACCTAGAGCTCACTACTAAATACATAAAGGCTCATTACCTTACAATCAATGTAAAAAGACAACTAGAGTGGTAAACTATGAAACATCATCTACAAATCCCTGAGAATAGTTTTGGTTAAGCACATTAATCGCTTTCTTGAGCTTTTGTCTGATTCTGCTCTTCTGCTCTGTTTGCTTTAACTCACATCACAAATCCTTTTATGCACAAGTGAAACTGTGCATAATTGCTATGAATTTCACAACACACAACAACACACTTTGTAAATACATCAAAATGATATATCGATCACTTATATATATCCACAACTAAATATTTAATCACTACATGTTGGCTCCAACAAAATATGAAAATATTTACAAACTGTCAGCTCAATCCATAATTAATTTTCAATGCACACCAACCACAGTTGGACACAACATAGTGAGGACCCAAATCAACATGCTCGAACACAAAAACACTTAAAAAATTACTCCTCAAATATCCGCAATGGCTACATTCACTTAGTCAGCCTTCATGCACTATTAAACATAAAATTAATCAATTGGATCTTCTAACTTGCACATAGATCGATACGAGGCTTTAAGATTTGAGAATAACAGAGATCATATACCAAACAACCTTCCCTGAGATCCACAACCCAAAATGATAACATAAAATTGCATGTGAATCGATGAACATACTTCTATCGGATGCTCTGTTCTAACTTGACTGTTAATCACAAAAATTTGATCTGACTTCCAGTATGATCAAATGATGACGTGTGGATCAAATCATTGACTAGGGTTGCTATCAATGACAACACCAAATAACTTGTGTAGTTTCTCTTGCCAACATGTTGGATAGGACAACTGAGAGGGGAGATGAATCAGCTATCATAGATTATAACCTTAAATTCAATTACTAGAATTAACACATAAATTGATTAAATGATTAGCCATCAAATGTCAATGCACAAACACAATAACACCATATTTACGTGGAAAACCTGATGAGGGAAAAACCATAGTGAGGATTAACTCACAGTATAGAAAATGTCAAAACTGATTACAAAAAGGCTCACTGCCTAAAATAAGGACTCACTATCTGAACTCACTGTCCATACACTACAACAAATCCCTATGATTAGCTCCCTTTTTTGCTCCCTTTTTTTACTTCCACCCACTGTTTTAATGTATTTTTCTCCAATTTTTTGAAAAAATCAGTGCTATTTATTAGGATGGCACCATTTTTGGCATTTTTTGCACCAATCAGAACAAGTAGGCACTAAATTAGGCGTTAATTAGCATCGAATTTAGCACTAGATTTAGCATCAGGTTTAGTACCCGGTTTAGCATCAAATTTAGCACCAGATTTAACGTCATATTTAGTGTCGAGTTTAGTGCCTAATTGTTCTAATCTAGCAAGGATTAGGGGTTTTAGAACAAAAAATCCTTCCACAATATTCATTGGACTTCAATTGCTTGCCTACATTTCACTTGCATCAAAAGATCCCTCAACCCTTAACCCTCAACCTTAAGCCCTAAACCCTTAACCCATATACCCTCTAACCTATACATTAGACCCTCAACCCTAATCCTTCAACCATATACCCTCAAACCTATACCCTAAATGTTGTACTTTCAACCATTAACCATCAACCCTAAACCTTTAAACCCTAAACCCTTAAACCTTTACCCTCTACCCTCAACCCAATACCCTAAACCATCAACTCTATAGGTCCTCAACTCTAAATTGACCTCTACTCTCTACCCTCAACCCTCAACCCTTAAAACCTTAAACACAAGTAAACTCTCTACCCTAGTCCCTCAACCCTAAACCCTTAATCCCTCAAACCTTAAACCCTCTACCCTCTACCCTCTACCCTCTACCCTCTACCCTCTACCCTTAAAGCCTAATCCCTCAACCCCTATGCCATCTACCCTATACATTAGACCTTCAACCCTAATCCTTCAACCATATACCCTCAAACCTATACCCTAAACGCTCTACCCTCAACCCTTAACCATCAACCTACCCTCTACCCTCAACCCTATAGGTCTTCAAATCTATATACCCTCAATTCTCAACCCTCTACCCTATACATAGGATCCTCAACCCTCATATATCTTTTTCCCTCCCTCCTCCTCTAATCTCCTCTCTATCTCACTTCTCCCTCCATCTCTTGCTCCATCCATCCCTCCCTCTCTACCCTAATCTCTCAACCATAAACCATAAACCCTTAAACCATAATCCCTTAATCCCTATACCCTCTACCCTATACATTGGACCCTCAACCCTAATCCTTCAACCATATACCCTCAAACTTATACCCTAAACACTCTACCCTAAACCCTTAAACCCTAAACCCTTAAACCTTCTACTCTCTACCCTCAACCATAATCCCTCAACCCTATACCCTCAATCCAATACCCTAAACCATATTCAACCCTATAGGTCCTCAACTCTATACCCTCAATTCTCAACCCTCTACCCTATAAATTGGATCATCAACCCTCATATATCTTTGTCACTCCCTCCTCTTCTAGTCTCCTCTCTATCTCACTTCTCCCTCCATCTCTCGCTCCATCCATCCCTCCCTCTCTACCCTATTCCCTCAACCCTTAAACCCTTAAACACTCAACCCTAAACCCTAAAGCCTCAACCCTCAACCCTCAACCCTCGGCCCTTAAACCCTAAACCCTCAAACTGGTCTCTACCCTCTACCCTCAACTCTCAACCCTTAAACCCCAGTAAACTCTCTACCTTAATCCATCAACCCTCAACCCTTAAACCCTCAACCCTCTACCCTCAACCCTTAAACCCTAATCCCCCCTCTACCCTATACATTGGACTCTCAACCATATACGTCCCTTGGTGTGACTGCAAGGGCCTAAAAATTAAACTATATCCCTTTTGTACATTTTAGGGCATAATACACCTCATTTCTACATTCAATCATCTACAAATTTTCCCATGTTTAAAATTTTTGAGTAAAGGATCAAAAATTGTTTTTAAAGGATAATATGAAGATAATAGTATGATCTTAAATTTGAGAATTAATAGCATTTGAATTAAATGGCATTTTTATCTTCTTCTCAATTAAAAATTGTAATATTTAATTTGTAACATATTATTAAATAAATAAATAATATTAAAATTTATATGTTGAATATTAATCATTATTTAGAATTTATTTTTCACAATAATAATATGAATGGTTTGGAAGAAATACAAGAGGTAGATCTATTTTAATTAAAAAAAATCTTAGGGTGCAAGGAATCTAATGTAATATCACAATAACACAAATTTTTTAAATTATAATAATTAAAATCATAATTTAATGATTAAATTATATACTTAATTCATATTCATTTTAGTTTTATTTAAATAAATATTTTTCTACATATATTTTAAAATTAAAATTAATAATTGTTAAAGATATTTTTCATATGTTTATTTTATATAATTTTTTTTTTTAGACTGCAGGAATCAAGTAGCATGACCCCCTATAAACTGCAGTGCACCTGGCGAACTTTTTAACATGATCGGCGGTGCTGGCGCGACACGCCCTCCGATACCATGGGGGTGGGGGAGACTAGACCTCGTGACCATCCTCTTGCAACAAGAAAGATTTAGCCAACCGAGCAAGGGTTATTTTATATAAAATAACATCAATATTTTTTAATTATTAATTGAACATAAAAATTAATAAATTTAATAGATAATAGTAATTTTTTATTATAAAATATATGTATTTTGTTTTCTAAATTTGATTGAATATTAAAAGATTCAATGATTAAACATATACACTATACATGATTGTGTGGGGGTTTTTTCACATCAATATTTTTGCCGCCATGATGAGTTAGAACAAAACGCCCAAGCCCTAATTTTCAACTCTCATTTTCACTTGGTTTTTTCGAGCTCCCTTGCCCTGCACATGTCACCATCATTAGGGTTTCAAACCTCAAGATTTCTGAAGGAGTCTCTGTCGGTTTTCTCACTGCTTTTGAGATTTTTATTCACAAAAATTTATGTTGAGGTTGAATCAAGTAAAGCTTTCATGGTTCATCATTTGTTTCCACTTATTTGAATGCGTTTTCAAAGACATTCCTTCTCCAATTCTCATGCATTTTTCTCTTGCTTTACTCTGTTGACACCTTGCTTGTCTTGAGGCTAACATCAAATCACTTCTGGAGCTCACATTTCTTCGAACAACAAGAATTTGAGTAAGTTTTTATGCACCATTTCTTTGTATCTTACCTTTGTTTTCTATCAAAACAAGCTCAATTTGGACTCAATAGATATGAATGAATGGGTGTTTTGTTTCTACCATGCATCCTTATTTTGAAACCCTTCTATCTTGGCTTGGCTTCTCTAGACTTAGCTTAGTAACAAAAGAAATGAAACAAATCATACTCTCCATATTTGGTTTGATCAAACAATGAATTTTTTTTTTATTTCTGCATTTTTTCTCTTTCCTGGTGATAGCTTGGCTGCAACTTCTCTAGAATATTTTTTCTATTTCCAAAAAGAATAGAGTGTAACCTTTTCTTTATTATATTTTTGAGCCTCCTTCATGGCTCTATGATTATGTCTGTATGCTCTATACAATGGCATTTTGGGTTTGTCTTTGATTTGGATTTTTTCAAAAACCCGTGACTCCTATTGCAGATACGAGCTCTCATAAAAATGAGTGCAAGACTCTTGGCACGATTTTTCACTTCTCAAAAAGCAAAATAAATCCTTCCATATTTGGGGCTCGGTCCAGAAACCCTAAACTGTGGGTTTGTAATATTTTGCATATCCTTGTCCTTTCTTGCAAAAAATTTACATTTTCATTTTTTAAAACCCGCTTTATAAGACAATTGTATTGTTTTTTTGTATGTTCATTTTTCTCTGAACAAGACAAAAATGGAGATGATATGGTTCACAATTATGAAAATAAACATGGTTCTATTTCCTTTTGATGAATGTAATTGTAATTTCATTTTTTTTGTTCTAAAAAATGAAGCTATGTTCTCTTTCCACAATTTCATTGATCTCTTCATCATTCCCCAATAAGATTGACTTTCATAAGATATTCCCTGAAACCCTCTAAAAATAGAATAACACACCATAGAACTGTTCTTCAAATTGTAAGGGGGGGCTCCCTAAGACCTAACCCTAGACTAAAACTATAGAAAAAATTTATATGTACAATATACAAGATTTCAATGGGAGGTTTTGCATAAATGAAAATCACTAAATGACTATGTTTTTACCCTCAAATGCATACACCAAATTGTTAACAGTCAAGCTTTGTAGTGATATTTTCAACTATAGTAGAGGATAAAATATCAAGCACAAACAAACAAAAAAACACAACTTCCTACTAGCTAAAACAAAGACCAATATTCCATTGCAATCAAGGTTTGAAGGGAAAACAATTGAATGCTTACTTTTGGCTAAAGTAGAGACTAGTAGTTTTACATCAACAAGGGAGTGTTAAACAAATTGAACAACACATGACTCCAAAAAAAGTGCCAAGTGATAAACAAAGCTACCACTTATTGAATAAAAAACATCAATACAAAGCTTGAAATTTTTTGATGCAATGCAAGGGAGGTCTTCAAATCAACCAAACTCAAATTCTCTTGTTTGACACAAACTTTACCCAAATTCTCTTCACTGTACCTTGATTTCACAAGGCCAAAAAGACTCCAAACCACCAAAACTTTATTCCAACTCTCACTTGACCTCTAGTACACCTTAAACATCATTTATTTGATAGGTTCAAATCAACAAAGCACTCAGAAAACTCTTTTTCATCAAATTCACAAATTCTTGCATTCAAGGACTTAAACTCTTGTAGTAGTCCATATAGTTGAAATTGGGTAAATATTCAACACGAAATTGAATATCCTAAAACCAAAACCATATTATAGGACCCATTTGGTCCTTATAAAACATATCTCAAAACCAGATATGGTCACTTTGGACTAACCTCTCCAAATTTGGACTTCACCGTTGTCCTACAAGGCCAATTTTGGCTTGTTTTTCAAAGAAACTACTCTTAAAACTTGCTTCCCCTCTAATTTTATGCTGGTTAGACACTTATAAGGTCTCAAAACCTTAGAATCCACCTTCCCCTTTAAGAGAAACACTTTTTAAAACACCCAATTGCAAAATCCTCACTTTACGTCCTTCTAAGGAGTGTTTTTTGAAAAACTATGATTCAGGCCTTAAAACACTTGGCCACCACTTCTAACATGCTTAAGTATGTTTGAACACACCTAATACACCTTCATAAATTTCTGGGCCTTCAAATTTCACACTTTTTCGTACTAAAACCTCACAATTTCACTCTTTTTCACTCAAAAATCACTCATTTTTGCAACTAGGCTTCATGCCCATTGACCTCAAATGACCTGCCCTTACTCCATCAATCCTATAAACACCTAATCCTTCATTAATACATCCATTCCACTTAGTCACAGTAGTTTACAAAAGGTGGAATGGGTCAAACTCCATTTAAGGCCTCAAAACCCTTGTATTTACAAATTCAGGCTTGTTTTTTGTAGATCAGCAATAAAATCTATTAAAATAAATGTAGAACCTCCAAATCCATCACACACTTGATCCAATAACTTGTAGAGAAATAAGGGCCTGTACGGATTTGTACCAAGGCGTAAAATTGCTGAAAATGTTACAAAAATTAGAAATTTCTATTAAAACAATGGCTTTTGGATTTCTAATTTTGAATTCTTGAAAGTCTCTCTTTCAAAAAATGTTTAAAAGGCCTTTAAAAGGCATTACATGCATGACTCAACCACTACCACCTTTTTTTCCAATGAATCCCACTAGGTGACTCTTAGACTTCCATAACTGCCATTTTGTAATCTTGCCATAACAACTTTGCAAGATTTTAAATTTTTTGCATTATTTGACAAAATAAACTAAAATATATGACTTAAATGACTTTAATACAATAGGAATGGCCTTATTACATTTAAAAGACTCAAAATTTACAAAAATCCAAACTAAGACCTAGTTCCACAACTTGACCTTGGTGCTCATGCACCAAAGTTACTCAATTCAATTTAATTAATGAAATTACAAACTCAAAATAAATAACTTCCATGAACACCAATTTCTTCTACATAGGCTTATCAACTAATATTTAACAATGTATCTACTCAAAGCATTTATTTATAAGCTTACAATGGGTAGCTTTTGGTGATTGAAAACTAACAATGAAATATTTGAAGAAGTATTGCTTTAAAGCTATCTTATCCCTATCTACAAAAAAAGGGAAAGAAATTTTTTTTTAAACACACCTAATTCTAAAACAATAAATAAAATATTAAGGCAAAAAATAAGCTCATATCTCCATTGTACAAAAATAGCCAGTGTTGAAGTTGTTAATTACCAAAAATAGCAGGTTACACATTAATGAATTTGAAGCAACTTGAGGTAATTTTTTACACATGAACTAGTAGATCTTTAAAAAACATGATTTTTTATCATGCAAGGATCAATGACTCTAATGGTTGTTTGTATCTGCTATCACTTTTGGAGGATGGAAGTCTCTTGTCACAATAGACCCAGGTGTTGGAAACTACACTTGACTACTATTGTACCTAAAAACCATTCAAATTGCCATTGAATACTCCTCAGAAAAATTGAAGCATCATGAACAAACAACCTTGTTTCTGCTATGAACAATAGATAGGAATTCATTTTTTAAGTGTGCAAGGGTAATTGCCTACATATACTAGAGTTTACATGCATTTATACCTATTTTATGCTTTAAAACTAGCCGATTTAGTATGGCAGAGATCACTTACACTTTATCCATTCCTCACACCTGCTAAGAGGAGTTTTGTGTTGAAAAATCACTCCCAAAGTGCACTGGAGGAGTTTTACATGGCATTTTCCAATTGAAAAAGTGCCACAAATCAAGATTTTAAATCTAGATAAGAGGCAACTATGTTTTTGCCATTTTTAACTTATGTTGGTGGAAGTTTTAGTGGATTTTTCCACTCAAAAGTGTGCCACCTTTTAACCTATTTCAGTTTCCTCTAGTTGATGGAGTTTTTCCTAGTTATGGCCTGGTGCAGGAACACCAATTCATTTTAATGATTTTTCTCTAGCTGACTTGTGAAAAGTGAGTCTTCGTGGTTAAGTATAGGTTGTGCGGGTGTTTTAAGTCATAATAAGGTCTAGTGAGACCATTATTGATGTAAGTGATCAATTTTGAGGACTTTTGAGTGCATATTGTAATAGTTGCAAAATCATGTTAAAAGTTGTCAAGGTTGACTAAAAGTTTGTCAAGGTAGGTTGAATGTTAGTTTTATTGTGTTGAGTCATGCTTCTAAGTGGAATAAGTTCTAAAAATATCATTGGTAATGTCTTAGGTGAATAGGAGGGTCAAAAGTGAAAATATTACAAATATGCAAAAAGTTGTCAACAATAAACTTGCAAAAATGCAAAATTTGTAAAGGCCAATGGTTAGTTGGGGTTTGAGAAGTAGTTGGTCAATTTGGGGACTTTTTTTTGGGTTTGAAAAAATTTAAAATACATGTAAAACTCATGATGGGGGTTGGAAAGTTGCATTTTGAAAGAAATACCACAAAATCTATTAGTTTCTTTACATAAATTATGTGTTTTCAAGAAATTTGTTGCTACAGGCTGAATTGCTCATCTGTACAGAAGTAACACAGCACAAGGGTGATGGAATTTGTTGAGGTCATGTGTTATATTTCATTTGAATCAAGTGGAAGGTTCTAAAATTGAGTTTTGAATGAGATATCTTCATTTTTCTAGAATTGCATGTTTATAGCCTGTAAAGGGTTTTGATTGGTGTAAGAAATGCAATTTTAGACATTCCACCTACTATCACAACTTGTAACTCATTGGAATGTCTTGTTTAATGATAATATAGGTGTTCAAATGGTTTGGGATGCAAGGGATACTTTTTGTATGGTTTTAGGGTGATTGCCTAGGGTGTTTTCATGAGTTTTCCATGTAAATTTGAGGAACTAAAGTAAGGTTTTGAAAAATAATGAATGGAGCTACATGTGTAATGGTGTTTTGAGATTTTTCATATTTTTTTATGAAGTTTTGAAGTAGTGGGAAGTTCTGGTAAGGTGTGGAACCATTACTTTCAATAAACCCTCCTCAAATTGGCCTAAAATGAGGGCTTTGTGGTTTGGTATGTAGATGTGAGTTTCTCTTGAAAAAAATTGTGTTTTTGAGGGTTTGGACACATCTAAATTTCTTCCCCAATAATTCTTGAGGTTTGTGAATACTTTAAAGGGTAGTTCCTTTGTAAATTAGGCCTCATTAGCCTAATTAGGACAGTAGTGAAGGCTCATTTTGAGGCACATGTTCCAAAACAACATTTGATGATTTTGAGATATGCTTTGTAACTCACTAAGAGGTATCTAAATCTCTAATTTTTTTGTGAAGTCCTTTGTGAAGTTTGTGAGAAAAATACCAAACAGCGTGAGTAGACCTACTAGGAAAGGCCTAGTTGAAAAGTGAAATTTGAAGAGTTCAAGAGTTGGTGTTTTGAAATCTATTTGAGGCTCATTGAATTGAGTTTGTTAAGTGATCCTAACCCATTGCTTACATCATGGCCACTGAAAAAGTGCACCTCATATTAATTTATTTTCATGCTTACTTTAGGCTCTTTTCACTTAACCTCTTGCCACTTTTAAATCTTCTTGGAATTTTTTTTAAGTTGTTTTGCCACTCAAAAATTGTACCTCACCTTTCCCAAAGATATTCTTAACACTTAGGCATATATTTATAACACCTTTTCTGACATTTTTATTACCCAAGCATTCTTTCCTTAGTTCCTCACCATGCTTTATATTCTACGTGCACTTTTATAAATTGTTTGCCACTTTTTTGGGCAGCCTTCTTGCTATTTTGAGCCATGAAAATGTGTGCTTTGTCTTTTGAACTGCCATCCTTTGTGTCAGGTGCAATTTACCTACAATTTTGACATTTATTCTTTCTTGGGTTTAGATCTAATAATTCACTCTCAATTTTTAGATTAAGGTGGAGGTTTGGATGGCATTTTCCATGATAAAGCATGCCTACCTTAGGTCTCATTTTTTTCCCTTTTAGCTGAGTTCTGATTACTAATGTAATTACAATGTTTTTTATGATGAAGCAAAGATGAATGATGGTTTTTTCTCTCTAAAATCATAATTACTTAATTTGAGCAAAGTTTGATTAACTTATTGCTACTCTTTTATATGATTCGATGAATATTTATAGTGGTTAAATCCACCTAGATGTGTATCATACTTCACTCAAAGGCTTGATCTCATACATAGGCATAGGTTCATAATGCATTTTCCATGGTTTTGATGTTGAAGGTGCAGATTTATTAGGGTTTTTCCTCTAAAACAGTGCACCTTTAGCCCTTTAGTGCTGTGTGAAGATCATCAATCAGTTTTCCATCTTAAAACTTGCTAGACGGAGGAGGCTAGTGGCATTTCCACCTCTAAAGTGAGCACCCTTGAACAAATTTAATTCTTCTCAAGTTGGGCATCGATCACTAATCAATCTTCCCTTTTTTGGAACTGGAGCTTAATTTTCTTTGGTTTCAACCACACAAAAAGGTTCCCTAAATTTATGTTTTTACTTCTTTGGAAGAATTCACTTAGATCCTTACTATTGTTGCTAATTAGCTGAACTAACTCCATGGCTAGGCCAAAAAGAATATGTGCCAAGGGAAAAGAATATTTTTGATTCAAACCTCATGCCTTAGCTATTCCATAGTCGTCTTTCTTTTGTCCTAGTCAACACCAACTGAGAACTTCATTGTATTATGCTCTTGCATACTATTATTTTAATTCCATCTTTTATCAGACTTGTTGATGATCACTTCTCTCTATCTTAGCAAAGAAAATACAATGACAAGATGACATAAAAAATTGACTACGAGAACCACAATCGATTGGATGAATACAAGATCAAAATTCAAATGATGACAAAAGGGAGCACAAGAGATGAGTTTCATATGTGTACCGACATGAGGATAGGTTGTATCTATTTCCATTTAATTTCTATATATTGATCTATTTCATCAAAAAAATAAAATTTTAACCCAATAAGATTGACTTTCATCATGAATCCTCATTTGCAATCATCAAGCCACTGGAAGGAACATTGTTTCCTTTTATTTTATTCCTGACATAGTAGCAACTAAAATTTTTCATGTTATTTTCAAAATTGTTGGTTATTTGATGCTAGCTTAACTTTTCTTGCAATGGTTGTATAGGATGAAAACAATAGCCATATCAAATTCCTTTTTCCCAATTCCTACTCTCTTAAGGTGAACAATCTCAATCTCACTAATAGTGATTACTAAGAAAGGTAATTCCACCAACTCTATCAAACAATTTATCATAGGAACAATAAAAGAAGACACTTTGAAAGGAAATCCATGAAAACCAAGCTCTCTAAATGGTATATCAAACTCTAGCTCAAAATATTTTAGATGAGGCTGCTCCCATAGCTTTGTTACTTGCTTGACAAATCCTTCAAACTTTGCATTGATTTTATTTTTCTTGTCCCTCTCTTGTTATTCTTCCTCAATTTCATCAGGATCATATATTGACTTTCATGCCCCTCCTAAAGTTTGGACCACATCCATTACCTCCACATAAAACTGGACATCATTGGTCTTCTTGGTTCACACCATGATATGGTTATGCAAATGAAAATGAAGCAAAGTAATCATCTCCTTGTCCGTTGGCTGGAAGAATGCATGCTTAATGTTTTGATACATGACATCAGCCCTCTTCTACTCTCATGGTTGAATACGGAAATCCATTATGGTGGGCCTCCAGAGTTCCAGACATCTTTCTTCCTCTTCCACCAGATGACATGGCATATTTTACTAATGTTTATTAGAATTTTCGCATGTTTTACATCATTGGAAAGAAATATTAGCTGTAAATTTTATGAAATTTAATTATGGTTTGTGCACTTTGATATGATGTAATGTGATCATAGTTTCGTTTCACATGTTGTAATATTAGATATATAACAGAAAAAAAAATTATTGCATGGATTAAATAATAAATTTTCATTTTAAATGGTTTTTTTGTAGAACGAGAGTCTTCTAGAAGATCAATATGATCCTCATGATATATAGATCCATAATATGTTGGTTCTAGTACAAATCACATGGCAGAGGATGATGATGACATAGATACAAAAGACACCGAGGCTGATGACGATGATGACGATGATGATGATGACGATGATGATCACAATGGTGATGATGATGATGATGATGACAAGGCAATTGCTGGTAGTAGCCAATGACATTCATGATCATATAGAGTGCATCATGGATCATTGTTGATATATCATTATGATGCCTCTTTTCATGGTTACTATCATATGTATCATTTTCATGGCCTGCAGCACCATATTATTGAGTTGTATAATTTTGACATGTATCATTTGGACATGTATCATTTTGACTTGTATTATTTTGAGTTATATAATTTATCATTTTTACTTATATCATTTATACATGTGTCATTTTGACTTATGTCGACTGTTGGACATGTATCATTTTGACATGTTATTAATCTAGTGGCATATTTGACTCACTTGTTTTAATTATAAATGATGATCGTGTTCAAATAATTATTTTGTTATTTAATCATATGAGTTAAATAATTAAATTACTTACTCTATAATCATATGAGCTATTTAAGAGGCATGATATATTTAATTAATTAAATTGAAATAAAATATATTATTTAATCTACTTACTCTATAATCATATGAGTTATTTAAGAGGCATGATATATTTAACTAATTAAATTGAAATAAAACTTATTAAATTAATAAATGGAAGCAAAACAAGAAGCATTTTTAGAAGCAAAAAAGGAAGCAACAATGGAAGACAAACTAGAAGCAAACCAAAAGCAATCTTGGGAGCAAAACTTGGCGTTATCTAGGAAGAAAAAATAGAAGCAACTTAGGTAGCAAACAAAGAAGTAATAATGGAAGCAATTTTAGAAGCAACAAAAGATGCAATAATAGAAGCCATATTAGCAAAGCTAGATGCAACAAGCGACGTTATATTGGAAGCAAAACTAGAAGTAAAATTGAAAGCAAAATTGGAAGCAAAACTAGAAGTAAAATTGGAAGCAAAAGCAGAAGCAAATTTGGAAGAAAAACCCAAAGCAAAATTGGAAGCAAAATCAGAGGAAAACCTGGAAGCAAAACCAGAAGCAAAACTGGAAGCAAACGTGGAAGCAACACAAGAAGAAAAACCAGAAGCAAAATCAAAAGCCAAATTGGAAGCAAAAAAAGTTGGTGCTAAACCCGACATTAATTGCCTGTTTTGTTGTAGTGATAGGGCTACAACCCAGAGGGATCACTGACACAAAGATAAAAAGAAGACTTATTATAGAGATACAACAATATTAATGCAACAAAGGATTCCAACACAATCACTAATCAACTTGCATGAATGATAGAGTTCACCTTCTACTCACTGCATCTAGAAACTCAACGTTAAGCTTCGTACTGATCAACCACACACATAACTCACACACTTTCAGAATAGCATCAAAGTCGTGTTTTCTCTTTCACTTATCTTCTTTTATTATGTACAATTTTCATTGCTAAAACATTTTGTATTTATACTATCTCCAACCTTGAAAAGATACAAATTTGGCCATCCAACTTCAAATTCAAATTAGGTTGGCACCAAACATCCTAGGGTGGAATTAGAAGAGGGAGACCCAAAAACATGCTTCACTGGTACTCATAATAGATCCAACATGCTTCATCAACTTCAAAGATAGTGCTTGAAACAGATTCGACCAAACCAGTGTAAAAAGCATAGATAAATTAAGCTCGATGCTTCCAAATTCCCAAACCATCTTCAATAGAACTAGGGAAACACAACTCTAGAACCACAAGTCATAAGACTTCATCAAAGAGAAATCCATACCAGCAACAATTCTCCTAGACCTCAGCCAAAACACAAAAAAAAATAGTTCACAAGTACCAGATCATCATCCTCAATAGTTGAATACCTGTAATCTTCTTTTAATATAATTTTCTCAATATTCTCAACATATACAATCAACAACAACTAGTGGATAACCAACTAATCGGTTGAAATCAATGACAACACTTTCATTCCTCTTTCCATTCTCAGAATAGTATAAATGGAAGGAGAGAGAAAGAAAGAGGGGGAGGGAGAGAGAGGGAGAGGAGAGATAAAGAGTATAGAGGGAAGGACAAAGAGATAAATAGGGGAGGGAGGTAGGGATAGAGGGGGAGAGAGAGAGGGTGGAGAGAGGGAGAGGTAGGTAGAGAGATAGAAATAAGGGGAGGGAGGTATGGAGAGGTAGAGAGATAGAGATAGGTAGAGCAAGGGAAAGGAGAGATAGATAGAATTAGAGAGGGAAGGAGGAAGTGAGGGAGAGGTAGAGAGGGAGATAGAGGTGTGTGAGAGGGAAAGAGAGAATGGTGAGATAGATAAGTAGAGAGAGAGAGGGAGATATGGATGGAGAGATAGGTAGAGAGAGAGAGGGGGATATATAGAGAATTAGAGAGGGAAGGAAAAAGGGAGGGAGGGAGAGAGGGAGAGATAGGTAGGGAGGGAGAAAGAGGTGAGAAAGAGGAGAGAAGAGAGAGAGAGAGGGGGTGGGGGAATGAGGGAGGGTGAGAGAGGGGAGGGAGAGAGAGGTAAAGAGGGATAGGTGAGATAGAGATAAGTAGAGAGAGAGGGAGGGAGAGAGAGAGAGAGTAGGAGAGATACAAGGGAGAGAGGTAAAGAGGGATAGGTGAGATAGAGATAAGTAGAGAGAGGGAGAGAAAGAAGTGGAGAGAGAAAGGGAGAGAGGAGATATAAACAGAAGTAGAAAGGGGAATAGAAGTGAGGAAAAGATAATTATAGGGGGAAGGAGAGAGAGAGGGGGGAGGGAGAGAGATAGAGAGGGAAGGAGGGAGGTAGGGATATGTAGGGAGAGAGAGGTGAGATAGAGAGAAGAAAAAGGGAAGGGGAGAGAGAGAGAAGGATGGACAAGTAGAGAGGTGGTTCTTGAGCTCAAGGGAGAGATTTAGATAAAGGGATGGAGATAGTGAGAGAGAGAGAGAGAGAGATCTAGAGTGTAAGGGATAAATAATGAGTGAGATGGAGATAGAGAAAGAAAGATTATACAACTTTCTTATTACTGAAATTTGACCTCTTGATTACTAAAATTTGACTAAGTCCGAAAATTACAAAATCTTCCAAAAACTAGAATTTACATTATAACTCCTAGAGATTCGAAACCACTCTCAAACATCCCAAAACTATATACATGAAATATAACTAAAAGTATAAGAAAGTAAATTTCCATATGTAAATGTCAACTTAAATGTTTATTTCATGTATATAGTTTCATTGAAATAGGAAAAAGAGAAAGAGAAAGAAAATAGAAAGAGAAAAAAATCAATGTAGAACATAACACAAGCATGTTATAATGCGCTTGTGTTTTGTGAAAGCATTCACATAACACGAGCATTTTATAACATCCTCAAGTTTTGTGAAAGCATTCAAATAATGTGAATGTATTATAACACGCTCACATTTTATCTTGCTTTATAAATTTTCAATCCTTTGGCTTGGATTTTCCTTTGGCATCCAACCCAAAGACTTGGAGTGACTTTCCAACATTCAAAGACATGTTTTTGTAGATTGTAAAAAATTGACATAATCTCAAGCATGCTTCCCATCAAGTTTGCATGTGTTTCAATGTCAAGTTGAAAAAACACCATGATAATGTTAAGCTCTCCCTTAGCTATCTAACCATGTAATTTTTTTCACATTTTGAGTATGTTAAGGTTTCATCTTTAATTTCTTGTGGTGTATCCATTTTTTATCAAAAACCAATGTTTGGTATTTTCACTTTATTTTTTAACCATTCATCAAAATTTCAAATAAATTGCATTTATAAAAACTAGAGTTCATTCTATACATATTAAAAAAAATGATTTTCAACCAGTTTTCAAAAAATTTAGTAGGGAGCACACTCAAATTTTGTTTTTCAAGATGTGTCCACTTTCAAAATTAGTAAAAAATCATATGTTCATTAAAAAATTAGCAAAAAATTTGGGGATAAACTACATGGTGTTAGCTAATTTCTCATTGAAGCAATTTTTTAAATACTAAAAATAAGTTAACATTTTAGGGGGACCACACCAGACGGTATGTTTTGTTTTTTTTTTAAAACAGGGCCAATTATTGTGGCCACCCTTTTTGAACCCCTTAATCTCTACCATTTTAAAAAGAAATGTAGTTTAGAAAGTAGTTTGGAGCACTAAGACTCCTATTTTCATTGAATCTTAAAATTTTGAGTGTAACTATCTTCAATTTGTCATCCAAGGTCAGTCTTTCTCAATTTAAAAAAAAAGTGGCCACTTAAGACCCCTTTTTGGTCCCCCATATTTTTACACCCATCCAACAATATATTTAAATGTTGGGGGTTTCAAACCTCAAAAAAAAAATACCTTATAATTTTCAAGGTGATTATGTGCCTACAATTAGCATGGAGTTATCATAGTATTGGTGAAATGGGTCCTCATATGCAATTATTCTTTAATATAATTAGTGAAATATGCTCTCAAATGTGATTATTTTTTAACTTTGTAGTGTAGAAAATTGTACGCTCTTGAAGATGGTATAATTTCACACTTAATTTGGACCTATTTTTGTACACCCTTACATTAAATACCCTTTAAACCATCATTAATAGGCCCCTAAGACCCTTTATTCTAGATCTCAATGCTTATTTCAACTAAAATCCTGACAAAATCAACAAAAGCATTAAATTTTCTAACAACCCATCATTGGACCATCCTAAAAAACTAGGGTGGGACTCATATGCCACCTTGGGTGTATGAGTCACCCTAGGTGGTACCCATATGCCACAAGTGGCATATGGGTCCCATGTGGCCCATTTTTAGGGTTTGAGTGGGAAATTCAAGTTTTTAATTCAAAATTTTGGTTGATGTCAGCTTTTGAGATCTAATAAATGGTAAATTAGGTGTAATGCATATATAAACAAGCTTCTAACTCATTATTTTCAACTAGAGAAAGGAATTCAAGATCTAATCATTCACAATCACTCAAGCATTCTTTCACAAGAGAATTCAAGAGAAACTAGCAAGCAAAGTTGAAGTGTTCGAGTATCATTCTTGTGTTTTTGCAAGTCTTCAAGCTCACTTTCATTCAAGATCTAGCATTATCAATAATTGATTATGGTTTCCTATGGTGAATCATGATGGATTCTAGGTTGGGGAGATGCAACTAGCCATTGAACCAAGCCTAATGACTTGTTTCCTAAGTAATTCCATCATCCATTATCACTCTATTTTCAGCCTAAAGAAAGGTACATGCATTATTATGGCTTCATAGTGAGTCATCATCTTCATGCTTCATTCATGCATCTCATTCTAGCACATTAGTATAGGGTTGCATTGCATTTCAAATGTCCTAATCTTAGATGCACCTAAGATTAGGGTTTGTATTCACATTCACTTTCAAGATCCATTGTTTCTATCAAGGTTTAAATACCAAACTAGGGGTTTGACTGAGGAAAACTCCCCATAAGAAAATCAACACTATATTTTGTTTTATAGGTATTTTTACAAGTTCAAATCCAAAGATCAAATTGGGAAGAAAGAGAAAAGATTAGAGAGTGGATCCAAACTTTGAATTTTCAAAAGAAATCAGGACGGGATTGATACGCCACAAGTGGCGTATGAGTCCCAATACAAACATTTTTTCATATTTTTGAAGATCCTAAATCCACACTGCCAGATTCATGTTTCAGTCCAAAAACCCTAGACTAGGACTTATATGGCTAGCCTGGCGTATGAGTCCCAATGTGACCTAAAATTAGTATTTTCAGGATTTTAGAATTTATTCCAACTTCTACAGGTTTCCAAGTGTACCTTTATGATTTCTTAGCTTTTTGTTCTGATTTGCATTCATTTCTAGGTCATTTAGTGAAGTTTTGCATATCATTAGGTTTTGACATTAGGTCTTGCATGTTACTTGTCTTTCCAAGCCCTTGCTTGGTGGTGAATCCCTTTTTAGTCTCTAATCATACCCTAGGACACCCCTATTATAGATCTCTTTCCCCTTTACATCCTTGGATTGAGATCTCTAGGGCTTCCTTGAATGAAAAGTGAAAGAAAACCTTGTTCTATGTCCTATTCTACAAAGCAAAAAATTTCTTCCTTTCATTTTGGTGAACCTCCATTTAGAACACATTATTCTGATTTGGAGTGCATCATAGTCCTAGATCTAGCTTGCATTAGTGAAAGTGCATATAGGTTGGATTTTTGCATCTTGCATCATTGAATTTCATCTAAAAACTATAATTTTACTTAGCCTAGACATCATTGAAAGAAAAAAACATAAAATTCACACAAAATTTGCTAAAAATGGTGCAAAAACCCTAAACTAGGACTCATACTGCCCTCTAGGCGATTTAGTCCCAGTATAGGTGGTTTTGCCTAATTTCTGGGTATTTTGTGATGATTGTTATCTAGCATTCAAACCCTTGAAAAACCCTTATTGGGACTCATATGCCTCTTTGGGTGATTTAGTCCCATTTCATATTTTAAAAGTTACATTTTCTAGCATTAAATTATCTATTTATGTGTTTTTGTTTGCTACTATTAGTTATCTATTTCAATTTGCAAAGTTTTTGTTACACTCATTTCATTAGATCTAGCTTAGTTTACATTCATTTCAATTGTGGATAGAATTAGATTACTATACTTTTCATTTTCAGCATTAGTTCATAGTTCAATTAGATTATATTACAATTGGCATTCATTAGAAAAGAAAAATCAAGAACACCTATAAACCAATGAACCACTTGGAGAAAGCATAGTTATTTGAGTATGTCAAGTCTCTTTTTCCAAGTTAACCTAGCCCTCAAGCCTTATAGTAGTGATGAATTTAATATGTTAGATGAAGCCCTTGAGGAATTCATCTCACAAGGTTCATCCACTAAGGCTTGTAACAACAAACCAAAACCAAGAGAAGTTAATGTGATTCAACCTCAACTTGTCCTATACCCACCTTCACACAAACCTCAAAATCAAAACACACCTATTTTCACCCTTGAACCACCTAAGAAAAAGGTTTTGCAAAAATTGAGTTATAATACCATTTCTCACACATATAATACTCAAAACAATTTATAACTAAGACAACCAACTCCAACAACCTTACCTTTGCCTAATCCCATCTTGCCTAGTTTTTATCGTTTTCCTTCGCATAGTGGGAAGGAGTATGATCTTATTGAATAACTTAAGAATAC